>NQII01001589.1:265533-279918 GCA_002778355.1 Clitarchus hookeri | reverse complement strand
ACACACACACACACACACACACACACACACACACACACACACACACACACACACACACACACACAGATATATATAAAATCAATAACTTTCCCTGCTTTCCTACCTCATATACTGAACACTACAATTTGTCACTGTGCTTAGCTGATCAAAATATATTGGAACTTATAACTATGTATTCATTTTGAACATACTGTTTGTACACATTTATTTCATTTCTTCTATGATCCTGGCAAAATTACTATATAATTAATGCTGAAATGTCAGTTTGTTTTGCTCTTAAAATTACAGTTTTACCCATATAAATTGATATTATCATTCACTCCTATCACCAAAGATTACAAGCAACCATCATTTTACCATCAAGCATTTGAGAAAATATACATACAATAAGGTCTCGTTTAACCAAAAACTGATGAACCGAATGTCCGGCTTAACCAAATCAATGCATAAAAAATTCAAAAATTGATGTATAAGTAGAAACAAACAATGGTACTGTACGTATGTAATTGTATAAACTACAACTTGCTTTACTGCTCGCATCCCACCAAGGTGAACCGGGTTCAATCCCCGGCTGGCTCAATCCCGGATTTTCGCATGTGGAAATCGTGCCAGACGATGCCGCTGGGCGGCAGGTTTTCTCGGTGATCTCCCATTTCCCCCGTCCCTTTATTCCGATGCTGCTTCATACTCACCTCAATTACCCTCATCGGCTCTTTAAGACCTCGCTGTTAAGAGCTGCCCAAATCTCTTCACTTCTTTTCACTTACAACTCTCTTTGTTCTGAAAATGATGGACAGTGGTAGTGTTATTATACATAATTTGCATATATTAGTTTTTGCCACAGGCTGTTAAGTATGCCAGCTGCCCCACTGCCTTTCTGGATTGATTATACATGTGACTCACTTGTTTCCCCGAAGATAATTTTCACAGTCCAAAAGTTTTAAACCATACAAAAGCCACCAAAATGTTTGACTAACAGATGTTTTATTTGGAACAACAAGATGACACCACACCGGCAGAAATCAGGATGTTAAAACAACTTTGAGATTGATCGGCATGGAAGAGCTTATCAAGTGTCAAACCAAAGAAGATAAATAATATTTTTTAAGAAATTTGATTATATGTTATTTTATAATAATGTGTGCTTCAAAATTTTAGCTTGTTTGAAATTTATTTTTACATACATAATTTTATTAATTTTTCATATTATTTTTGTTTTGATTTAATACAAATTTATGTACTGTACTTTCAGTAGGCTTCGTACAATACAATATTAATGTAAGTTTATAGTTTATATTATACAAATTTGATGCCTTTATGTGTAAATATGCTTAGTACAATAAACCTACATTTGTAAAATAAACCATTGTACACACTTGAAAACTTAATTTAGTAACTTCATACCCCTATATTATTGTTTTGCTTAAAAAAAAATATTAAACCATTTTAACAAAATTTTTGTTCAAACGAATGACCCCTGGTCCTGTCAAGTTTGGTTAGATGACTCTCTTAGTGTATTTCCAAATGCAACCAGCAATTGATCGTGTTAGAACCAGATCCTATATTGTTTAACAAAGAACAAAAAATTCTGAAATTAATATCAAATCTACTTATGTATAGGTTATATTTGTCTCTGTCAAAAACTAAAGCCTCAGGCCATTTAGGTGGAGGGCGGCGAAACTCTGTAGCACGGACCCTGGAAGCGATGTCCCCCATAAACATCTGCATCTCTTTCAGCATCTTCTTGATGCCGTCGTCGTCTTCATTTAGCACCACTGCCCGTGTTGCGGTGCGGACACTTGTCTTGCTGACTCCATCTCCAGCGCTCGGGCCAGGGCATCCTGCATGTTGTGGGGTGCAGCCAGATGTACCGCTTGCCGTACCTCTAAGTCGGCAATGGCATTGATGTAAAATACGACTGCGAAGAGGTCATGAGCCTCCTCGGGACACCCTTCCAGAGATAGGTAGGAGAGCCACACAATGTCTTGCCATAGCTCCTGCAGTGGCTCCTCTGGTCGCTGTGTGTGGCTTCTAAGTTGGGCATGGTGAGCATGTCGCAGGTATCAATAGCTGAAACGTAGTTTCAAGGCCGACACCAGTGTGGGGCACTTCAGTGGATGTCGTTCTGGCAGAGATTGTAGTATGCTCAGTGCGGGGCCTCTCAGTACAGCCGTGAGGTAGTAAGCTCGCTGCTCAGCTGACCAGCCATTGAGGATGGCAACTATTTCAAACTGGTGTTGGTACTCCTGCCAAGAAGTCTGGCCACCATAAGTGGTGAGCTTTATTAAGACCCCCTTCCCCCCTCCAGGCTGCACAACACCAATGCCACAAAGCTGCTAGCTATCCTCTGAGGTGGTTGTGTTGGTGACAATTTTAACTGCTTCCCCTCTTTTCTTGGCTGCAGGTGAGAGAGTAGTGACACACTGTTGCTGAATAAATTCCTGCCACTCTTTCTTCAATACACTCATTTGCTGTTTCATTTCGTTCTTGACACTGTCCATCCTGTCGCTTACAGCAGTAATTATTTAATTTACACTGTCTATCCTGTTGTTTACATTGTTCACTATTTCATTTACACTGTCCATTATTTCATTCACACTTTCAATTTTTGTGTTTACTAACTTGCTAATGCTGTCAATCTTCTTGTCTACTAAATCACTTACAATAGTTATCTGACTATTTACATTCTCGTTTACACTTACTATTACGGAACTAATTTGGTCATTTACAGTTTTATTCACAATTTCCTTTACACTACTAACCTGGTTGTTTACATCTTCTTTCAAGCTATTTACACTTGCGCTTACACTAACCATCTGGCTACCTAGCCGCTCAATTAATGCTCATGGTGCTTCCAGTTCTGCAGACATTTTTCTAGTTAGCATTCACAGCGATGGTTGTACAAAACAGCCTTAGTTAATTAATTTTTTAAATCACTAATTACTATCTTATTGCCTAACTTGATTGAAAATTAAATGCTTCCATCCCTCTTCTGACACCAGTGTTACAAGAAAGTCTGAGGGGAGTATCTGAGTTCGTGAGGGATGGTGGTCTTAATAAAATAAAATAATTAAATTTCCTTTTTAATTTATTAGCACAGCTATTATTTAGAGCATTAAATTATCTGTCTCCACTATTATTCTGTTTATTTCTCATTAACACACATTGCATCTGTCTGTTGCCCTCATTTGTAATATCTTTCACTCACACATCTAGTTTAACAAGTCCAGCCGGACAGTCGCACTCTTCACTGCTCTGATGCACGCAGTTGAAGATTCCCCCCCCACCCGCTGATCACTTCTGGTATTACTCGTTGCTCTAGCTCGTCATCTGTCGCTTAACGTCACACAATCACCCAGATTCCAGACTCTCATAAACTCCACACTCAGAGGCCCGTCATACTTTTATACTATCGCTGGCCTTGATCTGGAAGGTTCAACCCACCCCGAGTCACGCTGAGAGAAACTAGGGCAATAGTAATGATCAGAATATTCCTTCAATGATATCTCAGACACCCGATACCCTATGTCAGAAGCAGCATTGTAAACATTCCTTAGTGAAAAGCCACTGTGTCTCTGGTTGCAACTGATAGCACACGTGTCCATAAATCATCCGTGCCTTGCATGCTCGCAGAGTGACCCAACCGCCTGTAATAATACGTACTTTTTTTAAAATTATAACTTTTCAGACAATGTAGTTCCAACAGTAATGAACTGGTTGTATAGTATGTCGCGTCCACAACACAGCTGGCAGATGACCTTCACCTATTCTCTGTCCTTGCAGACGGCCAAACACGGCAATGGCTACGCTACTCTGCCGGATGTTTGCAATGGTATTTTAAAAAAAACTGAATGCTATTTTAACTGTCACATGTAATATATATTTAACCGACAATAGACATGTATTTCAATAAATAAAAGCAACTGTCTTTGTTTACAACCCAAACTTACAATTATACCTTCAGCAAGGCAAACAAATTGTAACTTGGACAACCTTTCCTCCCAATTAGTCTGAGTTATTGAAGGTTCATTATATTATTTTAATTTGTTTCTTTTTTAAAACAGCAACTTGCCTACAATATTTTTTCTTACTAGTTTTACATTATTTTAATAAGCAATTTTTGTATCCCCTGTTTGTAATATTGAAGTTATTTAAAATTTAAAGAGCTACAGGGCTTAAACTATAGTCCTTTCAATACCTTTTTTTATTTATGGCTTAATGCTATCTCTATTGCAAAGGTACGTAGGAAAATTGGGCTTTATGTCTCGTCAACAGCGGGGACATTACAGATGGAGCAAGTTGTTCAGAGAAATAGGAACAGCAAAGGAATTGGCCATGACTTGTAGAAAGGAACCATCCCCACATTCACTTTGTAGTGATTTTCGAAAAACATGGAAAACAAGAAATCAGAATGGTCAGACCTGGAATTCAACACAGGTCCTCTCAAATGTGAGTCCAGTGGTTTACCACTGCACCATCTCATTCGGTTTGTCCATAGGAAAGTCAGAGAAGGAACCAGGTGCTAGCATAATTTGGCAGGGGAAAAGAATTTGGTTATAGCCATTCTAAAGAACCATCACCACATTAATCTGGAGTAAATTTGGAAAACCACTGAAAACCAAAATCAGGATTGCTGGACTGGAAATTGAACTTAGCTCATTTTGAATACTACTCCAGCAACTTAACACTGCAACACCTGCCTTAGTCTCTTCAGGGAAAAAGAGTGGACCCTAAATGAAGAAAAAGGAGATTACATTTCCTTCTTTTCTGCATATCTTCCCTCTTGCAAAATACTGATACGGAAACAATAAGATTCAAATGTAGGTTCCTGTAAAAAAATAAGTTAACCTAAACATGTTGAAATTAAAACATAAAAATACACTAACCAAAATATATTTTTTTTTTGCAATTTACAGTGGCAAAAATTTGTAGTCTACAAAAGTCTATACAAATACAACCAAGAATTCAGTAATTTAAATTCACAATATATTTTTCAAACTAAGCCGTAAACTATAAGTCTAAAATTTTTTGTATGAAATGATTTAAATTCTTTATGGACAGACAGAGATCCATCTGCTTACCCTGACTTCTGTCCCACTTTTATTAATGCAAAGTGTACAGCACCATAAACTATACAAGTTACAGAGCTTATTTTCAATTCTGATTACTAGGCTCTCCATGGACAGACATTATCTAAAGGTAAGTATGAAGTTTATATTTGTTTTAAGATTCCGGTTAAAAAATAAAGTTACTCAAAATACTTGTCAGACCTTCTAAATTATCAAAGTAAAATGTTTTTTATATATTTTCACAACAATAATGCAAAAAATAATTAAACTAGGACTGTTCATTGCTGGTAATTATAACAATCAAAAATATACTATAAACTACACATAATTTGTCAAATTAATAGCATGTTTTCCTTTTAATATTACTGGGTCTATCAGTATTATTGGGATGAAAAATACACTGCTGGACAATAAAATAGCGCACAGAAGGCTGCATTGGATAGTACTAAAACAACTACAGATGTATAATACACGTGATCACATAAACAGAGCAGAAGGAGAAGTACGTATGAATCTGTGGTATGCCGCCCAGTCATTTTCAATACAGCGTCACAGCCCCTCACACTGCGATACATGCTGCAACACAATCTGGCACAGAGTCTAACATACGCCAGATGTTATCCTCAGGCAGATGTACCAAACCCTGGATACTGTGGCACGCCATCAGCTGACGTTTCAATATTTTCCACACATGCTTGATTGGGGACATGCTAGGGGAGCGGATAGGCAATGTTTGGACATGACAGAGGCAGTCCTGGGCGACCCGTGCCATGTGTGGTCAGGAGCACACACTCAGGCCTGGATACATGTGCCAATTCGGTTTGGTAGTTGTACAGCAATTGTATAATCTCCAGAGGAAAGATGGCCCATAGCTGTTATAACTGGCTCTCAATATCCTGCTGATCAGCACAAGGTTGCAGTTGTTGTCCTCACATGTGCGTTATCAGGCATAGGTAAAGTGACTAGGCTGGCTAAGAAAGTACCTCAATGCATGGTGCAGACATTCCACTGACACATCCTGCCAATGATTTGGAGCAGCACACCTAACATCATGGAGTGAGAAGACACAGAGTATGACTTCAGGTCATGTCTGGTAGTGATTTGAGGGACCATGACTATACAATTCATCAGTGAAATCCTGTATTATTATGAGACAACACCGTGGTCTAGTCTTTCAACAAGATGACGCTCATCCACACAATGCACATGTGTCTATGGAATACCTGTTTCATGTTGCGGTACTCTCATGACCTGCAAGGTCACCTGATCTGTACTCCATAGAATACCCCTGATGTCAACTTCCACCTGGTGCAGATCAGCAGGATATTGAAGACCAGTTACAACAGCTGCCAACAGATTTGCCTCAGGATAGGATACAAAATCTGTACGACTCCCTTCTGAGTAGATGCATGTGTCAAGTCCAGAGGGGGTGCTACATCCGACCAACATGGGATAAGTTGTATGCCTATACTGTCTGTGTTATCTGTTGTAACTGTTTCAATAAATTGACGTGACCTTTCAACATGTGCGGTTTTATTCCATTTCCATTATCGCCCTAGGTGCTTAACTTTATTTATCCTTGAGTGAATGAATATTATTTGTGCGAGTGAACAATGAGAAATGAAACTTGGCTTTCCTTCCATCATGTTAGTTTTATTTTTTTGTTGAAAATGGTTATCATTCCATAGCAAATTATATTATAAAATGTGAAGCATAAAAAAAAAATTATGCTTTAACACAAAAATTGTTAATATTAACTTTTATTATGTAATATTTAACAAATAACTTATATAACATGAATAAATATATAATTTAGTAAAATATGCAGATACTACTTTATACCTTTCACTTATTTAATTATAAGAGTTCTTGTACATTGTTGCAGATGGGGTGGGTGCTGCTTGGAACTGAAGAATATAGTGTACGCAGGTGCAAATATAATGAGGGGGCAGAGAGAGAGCATGCAACCTCCTAAACATTCTTTCTAGACATATTATGGAAGTAAGAGTTTGAGAACTGTACGATTTGAAAATAAAAAATTATAAATTTACATTCTACAGTAAAAATTATTTTAAAATACCATATGTTTTTCATGAGTCAATTGTTTTTATCATACCTGCTTAGCTTAAATTAAAAAGTATGTACATGAATTAAAAAGTTATGTTTGTTTTGCATTTTATTTCAAGATTATGATTTGTGGAGCAGTGGTAACAAATGGCAAGGAAAAGCATACCTATCAACACATGTATATGTCTTTTCCCTTAATTCATTACCTGTATGTGCATCAGAGGTAAAGGGCACCATGTATATTTTACAAAACTGAGGTTTTGACATTGTATTATTGTATTTTTTTGCGCTATTTCCAGGTTGCAAAGCACTATATACTATATAGAATAATAAGCAATTTAACCAGTAGGAAAGGACACTATGTGTTTATGTGCCATCATGGTATTGAGGTAAACTGCACTCCTGTAAATTTTCATATTTGTGACATACACTTTATCTCAGATGCAGAAATGTGTGTCCCCTCCTTTTACAGTTTCTAAATTTCTGTTTTAATTTATGCTCCAAAGATGTACCGGTATCATGTTTCATTACTAGTGCATCTACCACTAAAATTCAGCTCAACAGCTTCTAACTTCAACAATTTGGTATCTCACCACTTGTCCACAGCTATAACAATAATGCTGACACCACCATAATTACTAATAAAAAAAATACACTTAATAAAACTTTATATATATATATATATATATATATATATATATATATATATATATATAGAGAGAGAGACACACACACACACAGAGAGACAGAGACACAGACACACACAGATTCACAGGAAAGTGATTTCTCATTTCTTTCTTTCCTTCGGAAAGTAGGCTAAAAAGAGATTATGGAGCTGAACTCTCAGCACACACACACACCGTCCTACTAGGATTTTGAATCCAGACACAACTGCCTACAGTAAGTATCATTACTAGCTTAGATGAAGAGCCCCAGCACTCACATGCACACAGTACCTATGTCTACGACGAATCCCTCAGGGTGTACAAGTTGAGAATGAGGGTCATCTTTTGCCTCAGTTCACATGATGAGTGGAGTAGTCAGTCAACACTTACAAAAATAACTACATGTCTCCAAATAATGACCAAGTTCTCAACTGGTGGGAGTTATATAATTTTTCACTACCTCAGACTAAACAAGACAAGAAGCAAGAAATGGAACTGTTAATTTGAAATAAAATGCAACAGTATATTATCAAAGGTATTATCAAGATCACTGTAGAAATGTTACTAATAAAACCCTAGTTACATTTTTTTCCTATAATTATGGTAATTTATTGTCCTTAAAGATCNGACACATACACACACACATATATTTAGTGCTATCAGGTTTGCTGCATTTTGTAAGTTCTCCCTTATTTTACCCACATTTTATCCAGTCTTTCATCTGATGTATTTGACAGATATATGTATAATTCAAATCTATTGTTTTCAAAGCACGATCAGTGTTTGAAATTAATTTCCTTGGAATTTTTTTTGTCTTATTTTAAGTAGCTATTGGAAAACTTCAAGTTTCCATGATGAAACTTTACTTTGTGACTAGATTTTGCTGAATATCAAACCGTTTGCCAGCATTTCATCTTTTCTTTATATTGTCTTGTGTTTTGTTAACACACGTTGATTAGTTGTCGTCAGTAGAGTAAGCGGTGAACGGATGGTGTTATGTCAGCAATGCGTTGAGAAGCAGTCACTTTTCAAAGAATGCACATCTGTTTATTGTGTTGAAACAGATTATTGCAATATTTACCACATTCACTGGTACTTGACGATTGCGTCCTTAGCAACACACATCTGCCTCACTTCGAGCCATTGTGTTTCTTCATGTGACATGAAAATACAGTCACCGCTTACTGTATTGACCAAAATAAATCAAAGCGCACGTGCTGTTTTGTATTGATTCTCTATTCTTGTGTTGCTGATTGATGCAGGCTGACAACAGCATCGAATGTTCAGCTAACAGATGAGGTGCCGTAACAAGTACATATACGGCACGGGACTCTGCTACACAATAGACACAGCGGAGGAAATGTTTTGTTTTTGTGTGCGAGTTACACAGATACTGAAAAATAAGCACGAGCGACTCACCTGGTATATTCTGGGTATAATTATGTTAATAAAACAAATTATTAGCAAAAATACTGGCATCTATAAAGTAATAATATTATTCATTGCTATAATCCACACAGTTACTCAATATTTTTGATATATCAATATTGCCAATAAAGGGACAATATTAATACATTCATAAATTTAAATCAGCTATCAAGAACCAATATTATCACAAAATTCCTCATACTGAACACCCCTGATTTATATTCCACTTAATGTATGTTATAGAGCAATATTACAATGATGCAGAAAACATGTCACTAACCTGTTTAATTTTGATATAATCATCCTCTCTCTTTTTCCAATCCTGTTCAACTTCTTTCAGTGCTTGTTCTTTAGCTGAAAATATTCCAAAATGTAACACAAAAAAAACTTTGGTAATAATTATACTATAGAGATCAAAGCAACTGAAGTTAAAGGTTGACTAAATTATAATGGAGTTGATTGGAGTGGATACACTTGAGAGATGCTTCACAATAAGTCTTTAGTGCCCATGAGGGTGAAATGAGACACAGATGTGATGTAATACATTGGTAAGGGAAAACAAAGCACCCAAAGAAATCATACAGGCCGCTAGAGTGACCCTGTCAGGAGTTGCACCTGGATCATGGTGGTCAAAGGCCAGCAAATCAACTGCTCAGCCACCAAGGCCTCCAACTAAAATAAAACTACTACTTATATCTTATATTTACAGGGAAAAAATTCAAGTTGCTAACCCAAAGTACACAAACACACACTCATACAACCTTAGTATAATGTCACGTCTAACATCTCAAGTATTTGGACATACAATATAGAATTTTGAACTAACTGGTTGTTTTTATTTTAAAAAATACCATTAACATACTAGCATGAGCAAAACAAATATGGATATTAAGCTACTAAAACTACAGGAAAAAATTAATTTTAAGCAAACACTTACAGTGGATTTTCTTTTTGTAGAATTAAACTTTAGATACAAATTTTTTATTGTACTTCTATAAACTACCAACTGATGGTTGTTAGTGAAGTGGAGAGATTTGGGAGGCTCTTCAAAAGTGAGGTCTTGAGAGTCGATGAGGGTGAAGCGAGGTGGGTGTGAATCAGTGTCACAATGCAAAGGCGGTGGAAACAGAAGATCCCTGAGGAAATCGGCCAACCAGTGACACTGTCCGGCACAATTCCCACGTGAAAAAATCTTGGAGCTACCCTACCAGGAATCAAACCTGGTTTACCTTGGTAGGAGGCGAGAGCTCCAGCCGCTGTACCACTCTGGTCCCTTGAAGGTTGTTAGTAAAAATGATAAATAACTAATTTTCAAATAAACATATAATTTATTTTCACTTCCTTTGGTACAACAAAAATGTATGCATGCACATATATACTTGCTCTTAATTTATTCCTCTTTCTTTCTCCATCCATTTTCCTTACTTTTCTTGATTTCTGTCTCACCACTTTTACTACAGTCAAAAGATGTAAACTAATGGATATAATGTGTAACAGGTTCAAGTAACTCAGAAATCATGCCAAAAAGTACCAAGGTAATGTTGAGATGTAAATAAATGACAGTAAATCATGAGAGTAAGGTTTACTTCAAAATTTCAAAAGGTCTTAAAATAGACAGCAAGGAATTTTTGAAAATAATACTAACAACTACCAAAGCTGTGGGTTGGACGAAGGTGTTGACACTGTTGTCTAAAGGTCCAATTTACTAATGAATCAACACATGGCGATTGAGAGTTCAAGAAAAATCTCTAGTTTTATTATTGCTGGAACAAGTTATAATTGACACACGAGCTCTTGAGACAACTCCCTCCCTTTTATACGTATGCTCCGTATTGTTCGCGTCGTGGGGGGGGGGGGGTAATACTCTTCGCACTTGCTGGGTGATTCCAAATATCCGTTGCACTCGCGGGATAACTACTCAGGGTCCTTCACACTCGCGGGATGACTGTACTTATCTGGCTTAGTTGGTCCTGCAGTTGAGGTCTGGTGAGCTGGAACTGGCAGGACTCTGCGTCTGATGGCGGCTGGCTGCCGCGGTCGTTTCTCCCGGAATCACTCCGCTCCCTCGGAGTCTCGTCGGCCGACTCCCGTTGGCGTCCCGTCTCGGACCCGCTCCGCGCTCCTCGATCCCGTCGGCTGACTGCCGCGTCTGACTGCTCCCGACTGACTGACTCGTTCCTTCCTTTCTCTCCTCGTTTTGTAGCCCGCCATCGCCATATTCAAACTGCCTCGTCTCTGCACGTGGTCCGGGGAGCTTGTTGTGTCTCCCTGAGTAATAAAACACGTGTGTCCGGCCTTCTGGCGCACGTGGTCCGGCGTTGTCCCTATCGATTCTGGTATGGGCGCTTCATTGTCTCGTTCTGCACGTGCTACTTGGCGGGTGGCCTTTGGTTCAGCGCGCGCACGTGGTCCTTCCCTTGTCCCCGGATATAGCCGCTATTCTTCCTGTACGCCCGCTAAAAGCTCTCCTGGTTTATTACGGCGAAGCCCGGGGCAGGCGCAGCTGGTGGTGGGATCTCGGTGTCCCTTGGGCAGCTGCAAAATGCAGCTGTGGCCGCGCCCTGGTGCTTTCCGTTGTCTCCGGATGCCATCTGCACGTGCAGGAACAGTGGCACGTGCAGAAACCTTTGGTGGCCCACCTTTGCAGCTGTGAGGCGCGGATGCGTATTCCTGGTGGTATCCTTTTGGCACGTCCGCCAGACCCTAAATCCTTATTGCGGGCTTCGCCTGCGAGCTTCCCCGAGCGTGTGTTCTGACTGCAAAAATATAGGGACGCGGGAAGCGTCAATACAATAGCTAACAAAGAGACAGACAAGTAAAAGTGAGCTAAGCCAATGTTAATAAGGAAATAAAAATGTGTGTATAAGTTACATTATTAATTGCAGATATTATAAACAAACATAAGGGACTTGTCCCATTGTGTAACAAGACTAGTAATTCCATGTTCATAAGTTCCTTGGTAGCTGGGAGCAAATATCTGTGATGACCTCTGCATCTGCAGAAAATCTGTCGCTTTTCAGCATCTTTTTAGTGCATCAAATGCATAATAAGTCAAATGGTGAAAGGTATAAACTATAAAAAGGCTTATGCGCACCTTCCCACCAAGATTTCGTCATATCAATTGTAGGGGCACTAGCCATGTCCTGCAACAAAATTACCTCCTATTTGAGAGATAATGCATAAGGAAGCTTGTTAATTTCTTGACACAAATGTTGCAGAATAGCAAAAATAACTTCCTATATTGATAAGTCTGCTCACGTTTGGTGAATTTTTAGAGTAATGCATTTTGAAAGACAAAAAAATTAATAATTTTATTGCCTTGGGTTTTGGTTTATAATGGTAGCACCAGCTTTCATTGGTGGCAACGTGACGGTGACACGCATTCAATGCCTTCCTTCTTATAACAGATTAGTGATTACAGCACATACTCTCTGAAGTTTCATCACTCAGAATCTTAGGAAGCCTCTGCATATAGAAAAGGCAGTTGGTCAGATGTTTGTGAATAATCACCAAGACTTAATGTTCACAGCTGGAGTCAATCCATCAACCTGTATGATAGCATTTGTGTTATGGCATGATTACTTTGTCTAGGTCTTGGGTCATCTCTGCATCTAGCATGTTTTTCCTGGAAATGCTTGTACCATCATTTTACAGTGGCCAATAAAATGCAACAATTGTTGGGCAGAGATGGGGCAATAAACCTCATGTTGAAAGAAACATCCTTAACAATGAAAAATCTCACCGTTCCTCTTTTGAAGAGTGTGATACAGACTGCTATTATAACAAATTATCTCTGGGACTGCAGTACTATGCCACACAACAAGGGCAAAATGCTAGCAAAAATGATTACATCAAAATCATAGGTGGTTGTGTCAGTGGATGAAACAATTTGATCCAGGGGGTGGCAATCTGATTTTCATTTGACTTGATTGCTTAAATTTAAAAAAAAAAATTAAATCATGGTTTAATCAAAATTTTACAAATGCAAATTACTTTCATGTAAATTTTGAAATATTAAGAACTGACCAAATCCCAAGTTTAACAAATGAAAATAGCAGCAGCAACAAACTGATCTTTGTATGCCAGTGCGTAAAGTTAACTTTCCTATCAAAGATATCATTTGGGATAAAGTTAAACATAACAGGAACAAACTGATTTTTGTTTCATTAGCCAATCTTTACAAGCCACTTGATTATTTAGTTTATAAATATACTACACACTTCAAAGTCTCTGACAAAACATTTTAATGCATATGACGCAAATCAGAAATTGCACAGCAATATAAAATTTAAGATCTATGCTACAAATGCCAGGACTTGTAAACTCTTAAGAAATCTACTCACATTCTGATATATAAAGATGCTCAGCTGTAAGTATACTAATTTGCTATAGAATGTGGCCCACACTAAATTATAAGAAATAAAACTACGTAATATCATTTGTAATTAAAACAGACCACATGGTTGAGTATTTGACATGGATGGTCTTACAGAAAACATATTGGGTCTACAATTAAGTTGATAAAAGAAACCCTGGTTACAAGACCTGAATGATGCTGCAATATAAAAGATCAAAAGAGACTTTGGTCATTTGTTACTGAAGGAGGGTCATTTGCAACACTGTAATTTGAAAACCATATACAAATAATGTAACTGTTACTGATCCTTACAGGATAACTAATTACATTCCCTGAGAATTCAAAATTTTGTATACTTTTTGCAATATGGAGTTGTTGGTTAGGAAAGTAACTTCAATATCTCACTGACCTTGAATAAGGAATCTCAGTAATTATATATTTTTAATTCTGATAATTTAAATTATGTGCCAGCTAAATAAAATGTTGAACTTTGCCCGATGTATTATTAAATTTATTTACATATTTTGGCTCTGGAAATAAATAAATTATTGTCAGTGGAACACACATGAGTTTGCAACAAAATAAACTCAGCTACTGCTAAATTTTAACCTTCGAATTAAAAAATTTCTCAGGGAAGAAACTCTAATTCATAGGTGGCCATTAGCAATGTTCTAATTTTTATAGAAATCCCCCTTCCTCAAAAACTATTCCCTGCACTTTTAACCACCCTCTCTGAAGATTGGGCTTGCATAGCTGAAAACACAAGCATGCGTGCACACCAACACAGAAATGGATGAAA
>NQII01001589.1:206622-265486 GCA_002778355.1 Clitarchus hookeri | reverse complement strand
TTAAGAAGAATAACCCTGAGGATGACAATTTAAAGGAAAATGGTGCAATTTGCACATTTTTCTAGATATTCAAGAACTACTGAAATCCAGAACGAAATACGAGGAAAAATATTTTGTGGTGCCGAAGGTTGTAGTGACTAATGACATTTTCAACTTAAAATCTTGGTCATCAGACAAAATCTTTCATTGTTTTTAACACATATGCTAATTAACTGCACCTCTGCTTAGAGTTGTCATTAAATAAATGAACATCACATGAATAGCCAATATGCTGATATATGATACATAAACTCTCTGCTGACACTAGCAAAGTGAAACTAAAAATAATATCTATTTCCAGGTCTAAATTTGAGTACAGACTATTTTTGGTTAATTAAGCTCTATTATAAGCTCAGCTCATTTCTTCTTCAGCTAATTTGTATCCATCCACCACATGCATATAACTAGCTCATTATATGTATATTTCCTATGACTGAGATAATTTTGTTGACAGCGGTTTGGCTTGAAAAGTCATTACTTTCAGTTGTAGCGTAGGTGATCTTGCAAGCAACCACCGAGTCATCTGAGTGTAAGTAATGCATTAAATATTACATTTAAAACACACAGTGTCTCAACACAAAAGTTGGCAATATGCAAAAAGTTATACAGTTTCATGTATGAACTAAAATTTGTGAATTAAGGCACAATTATGAAAACAAATTAAAAAAAAATGGAAAATTTGCACTGGGATATATTTGCATATGATGCAGTTTTACTCATTAAACAGTTAATGAGGCAATGAGCCATATAGACTCATGAACAGTGTCACAATATCCATTATAAGTTCATATTACAAAAAAACTTGTGTTGTAAGATAATTTTATGAAGTAAAGAGGGACATTCCCTCCTGGCACCCTATTGACTTCCTACACCGGCAGAAAGGATGTTGTAGAACAGGACTGCCTCAACAAGATGAAAAGAAAAATGGCCACTGGTACTGCCAATGTACAGGTTACTTCAAATCACTCACTTCCTTACTTGATGATTACCAGTCCAATTCTCAGAGACGGAAGTGATTTCCCTCTACTAAGGTTGCCACTGCTCACCACCCCACTCCTCATAATCACAGACTAACCTCAACACACCACAATTGCCCAATTGAGGTATTGCATGTTTCAGCAGCACCAATCAAAACAAACATGCCATGCTAGTGCATCTCTGCAACCTTCTAGACACAGTCACAAACCCCATCACATCTTCTTTCTCACTCTGACCAACTGCACCAAAAATAACTGTCAATTACATTTCCAGAACAGAATAAAAAAGAAACAACATAATAGAACACCGAATAGTCATTATCACTGTTGCCATATTCAACCAAAACTATTACTATTGAAAAAGAAAAAAACAGGAAATATGCATAAAATTACCAATGTCAAAATGTTTAATTCATTCACAGAAAAATACAACACATCACTGCACAGTCAAAGAATCTTAAACTTATTACTTACTAAGTGTAATTATGGAAAGTAAGTATTTTAAGAGTGGTTGTTGAAAAATGTTTAAGCAGAAAAATGAATATCATTTACCTGCCTCTGAATCTATGAAGTTGTTTGGATTGTTATATTTTTCTTTGTTAATACATATTGTTAATAAAAAATTTCTTAGCTTTACTCATTTACTTCTATTCTTCAATACAGTTGTTTTTTTCTTGCTACATTTGAATCAAAATATCTAAGTTCACTTTCACTATGAAGTGTAATACTTTAAGTGAAAGTCATGTGTAACCTCTCACCTAAAGGTAGAACACAAAAATCACTGTGCTCAGAAAGAATGGTGTGATTTGAAGAGTTACAACCTTTAAGTCTCTTGGTGTAGCCAGGTTCTTTAAGGGATGGAGGTCTTAATAAAATAAAAGCGCTAGTAATAATTCCCTAATTTATTTACAAACAATTAAAAAATATACTCTTGACTTAATATTTTGTCAACAATGGCTATCACTTGCTATTTAGAACTAATATTTGCATAATTGCTCATCACCTCATAGAAATTGACACTTACAACCCGTTTTTACAAACAGTTTCATACACACTTGTGCACCACAATCTCTCGCGCCTATTTTCGCTGCCTGTTCTTCCTTTAGAGCTTGCTACACTTCACCAGGTGGCTATCACAAACATTTGTCATATACTCAGATCACAATCCCCTCACCTCTCAGGCATGGAATTATATTGAAAATGAAATGGAAGCGAGATTTCACAGGTGGGTACATGGCAAGTGTTCACATTTTCCTAACTCACTGCATTCTGCCACTTTACTCCAATGCATTTACAATCTCACTTCACTGTTTGTGGTACATTGGCCTTTATTTGGAACCCTCATACATAACTGTAAGCACCCTTTGACACTCGTTTCCCCCCTTCCCAACCCAGGAAAAAAAGGAATATTTTGTGACAATGAAATTCATGGTTGTCTTTTGCAAACTCGCTACAAAGCCTTAAACAATGTCTGTTCTGCTGTTAGACAGGCTTATTAATGCAAGCAAATAATTTGGGAATAAAAACCAAATCAGTTTCAGCTATTTTCTAAAACAGACAAACAATTAATTGTTTGCATTTGTTTAGCAATACTTCTGACAGCAAGTAAAATTTTGGTAAACGTAACATTATATATTTGGAAATAAAAATAATAAAAATGAGTTTGTTCAAAAAAATATTACTTCTCCACAAAGAAGGCTTAAAGGTTCAGATAGAATGTAATCTAATTTTTGAAGTTATACTTCTTTTGGCGTGTTGAGGGCAATTTAATTATGTTCTTTAATCAAACCTTTATTAATTGTATTTAATGTCTTTCTTCTGTCATTTTATAGTTTTTCCTACTAACATAAATTATTTGCATACGTAATTAAATTTTATTTTAGTCACGCCAAAGAAGTATAACTTTTAATGTGCGTACATAAGCACACGCACCCATTTTTTTTTTTTATTAGAGCTGTGCTGATTCACAAAATTATGCTGATAGGCAGATTCTTAATGGTGATTCACCAATGTGCTGCCGATGTATGAAAAAGCTTTTTGTTGACGTTTAAGTTGACTTTTTAAGTTACTATTATACTCAGTCAATGGTATTGGTGAAGTGCAGCACAACTAAAATAATTTTAAAACTTATTTCGGTTTACAGTGACCAAAAAGTAAATAGAGTAATACAACAAACCATGCAAGTTAACATGCAAACAAAATAATAAAAAAATATATAGTGGTCTATATTTATAAAAATACTTATTTGTGAACACAGAAAACAGCAAGCACGCACAAGGTTGTTTACATGTTTCGTAGCTGTTGAATGTCAAGTGATAGACTAGAAACAAAAATGGTGGATTGTTTATATACATGCACTGGTACTGCAATAAACAGGATTAACGTTACTTGCAAAATATGTACTCTTACACCTAATTCTTTCAAACAACAAAATGTAGGCTAATTGATGATTTGTGCTTGGGTGCTTTGCTACACACTTGAGTTGATATAAAAATACTTGCTTATAAACACGAAGATTCAAAATTAACGCATATCATATAATTAAATTAATATGAAAATGTTATAATCAAATGAATTAGTAAATACAATAGAAACTTTTTTATACTGAATCTGAAAGGAACACTTTCAATGTTCATTATATAGGCGAAAATTCATGTGTACACTCGTCTTTAAATGAAATATAAAACTGATATATCAAATTTACATACATAGAATACTTTATAATCTTAATAACCAGCGGGAAAGCATTTTATAAATGAAATAAAAAATAAAAAAGAATTTGAATATAAACCTAAGTCAAGACTGAAATACACTGTAACCTGTATTGGATAATTTTTCAAGGGACCAAAATAAAAAAAATGATGTATGCTGACAAGCAATGCATGCAGACTTGATCGCCATCCAGACTTCCAACATCTGGTTTGCTGGTGTGGGTGGGTGTAATATGTCACAGAATAGCCTATTCAGAATAATAGCCTATTCTGTAGTTTAAACTTAAAATAGTAGTGTTTAGAAAAGAAAGGCAAAGTTACAAGAATTTTGGAGACAGAAAATACACATTGTGTTTGTTATCTTCTCATGGTTGGTCACCATCCTCTAAAGTAGCTTTTATACTGAAGGATTGGCTTGACACACACCACGACACAATTGTTTTCTACAGCCTAAGATGTCAGGAATGATTTCTTGCTGACCAAACATGAGGGAGTGAAAATAACCCACTGTATTTCATAAATTACTGTATTTATAGTGTTGTACATTTAAAATTCAGTTCCTGCGTGTGTTTACAAATTAATAAACAGAAATTTTTAAAAAAATTAAAATTTTTAATCCAAGCCAACAGCAAGGAAAATACAATAGGCCCTACAGTGCGAAGGTCGAAAATTATGTAGTACGTACATTCTCTGATCACTGACCTTGAAGACCCGAGAGGGCGAGTCCACTCTGTGAAGTTCACGTATAGAGGTCATCTCTACGTTTTCTCTCGGCCTGCCAGTG
Organism: Clitarchus hookeri; assembly: GCA_002778355.1. Taxonomy (NCBI): domain Eukaryota; kingdom Metazoa; phylum Arthropoda; class Insecta; order Phasmatodea; family Phasmatidae; genus Clitarchus; species Clitarchus hookeri. The sequence goes on along the minus strand of NQII01001589.1, from coordinate 260,975 downwards.
GCCTCAGTTGTCAGTAAGCATGTTTTGATCAGACGTGTTTTATGTTTCTTTGTCAGTGCTCAAGTTTAGTGTTTCGTTAGTTCCTGAAATTACATAATACATAATGGCTGGAAAACGAAAGAAGGCTGTGTTAATGATTGCAGAAAAACTTTATATGATTTCTACAATAGAAAATGGTGCTTCAAGGAAGCAGATGTTTGGATTACGGGATCAGGAAAACAACCGTGCCAGACGTTTTAAAGCAAAAAGACAAACTGTTGGCCTTTGCATCAGTGTCGGAAAGCGCTTCTGGGATGAAAAAACGAAAAACAATGAAGAAATCCACCTATAATGAACTTGACTTGGTATTAGCGGAGTGGTTAGCTCAGGTGCGAAGTGAGGGCACCCCCGTGTCTGGTCCTACCATTGCTGCTAAAGCAAAAATCTCTTTGATTTGTTAGGCCTGGAAGGAAATTTTGATGCGTCGTCCGGTTGGTAACATCGTTTTAAGAAACGTCATGGAATTAGAGAGATTGGTCTACACGAAGAGAAGCTGAATGGTGATCAACAAGCAGCTAATGATTTTCAACGTGATTTTGAAGAGTTTGTGTTGTCTGAGGATCTGTCATATGAACAAATTTATAACGCTGATGAATCAGGGCTTTTTTGGAAGGGTCTTCCCACTCGTACTTTAGCATTTGAAAGTGAACATCACGCGGCAGGTCACAAAAGTAGCAAGGGTAGAATTACAATCTTGCCATGCAGCAACGCTGCGGGTAGTCACAAACTTAGGCTTCTTGTAATCGGTAAATCTAAGAAACCAAGGTCTTTTAAGGGGACGAGAGCAGAAAATTTACCAGTTGATTATTTCAGCAAAAAAAAAAAAAGGTTGGATGAACTAGCAGATTTTTCAAGAATGGTTTGAAGATATTTTTGTGCCTCACGTACGTAAACATCTTGACTCAAAAAATTAGCCAAATAAGGCTGTTTTGTTAATCGACACCCAGCTAAAAGTGTGCTTAAATCTTCTGACGGGCAAATCTTTGCAAAGCTTTTGCCCCCAAATGTTATTGCGCTCATACAACCTATGGACCAGGGAGTCATTGCAACCATGAAGAGAACATAGAGGACAAAGTTGTTACTGTCAAAAATAAGGAAAGCTGCGATCTCAAAGAATTTTGGCGGAATTATACAATTTTGGATAGTAATTATGATATTGCGTCTGCATGGGATTACATCAAACCCTCAACAACCCTTGTTATATCATGGAGGAAAGTATTTCCGAGTATCAAAACAAATGTCAACCAAAACATTTGTAAAGAAGAGAATGAAGTCATGCCGACCCCTACACTTGTTGACCTAGTGACATCCGTTCCAGGAGGTGAGAATGTTGACGAAGAGAACATAGAAGAGTGGCTGGAATGCAACGCAAGTGAGTCGGGGTTTGAACATCTGACTGACATAGAGATAATGAACAAAGCAATGGGAGTGAATGAGAACGAAGAAGAACAAAATGAAAGTGAAGAAGACGAGGCACCTGCGCGGATGACACACGAAACTGCTTTGCAGTACATAAACAGATTGCTTCAATACTCAGAGGAACAAGATGACGATGCACATCTGGCAGAAAAACTCATGTTAAGGAAAGTACAATTTAGAACAAAGAAAAGGTGTTTCCAAAGCAAGAAGCAAAAACGAGTGACTTCTTTTTTTAAAAAGGTGTAACTCAACACTTTTTGTACAGTATGTACTATGTATGGCATTGTTTTTTGTTTACTGTTCTTTATTTTAGTGATTTAGACGTAGAGAAAAGGTTTCTGCTATACTGTACATTTCGTGTTTGCACCTCATTTTCAGTCTTTTTTCGGGCTATCCGCGGTGCCATTGCCACCCAATTCCGCGGATAATCGGGGCTGTACTGTACTTGGAAAACTTCCACTCCTCCCCTTGCCATGTCCTAGCATGAACATCTAATGTGGAACTGTTGAAACAGTACCAGCTTAAAGCAGATGTCACAGGAATGCCTGGGTGGAATTTTCAGAAGCGTAGGCATGATCATCTTTAATGTGGAACGGTTGAAACAACACCAGCTTAAAGCAGATGTCATGGATACGCTGGAATTTTCCATGAGGAGCAACTTAATGAACTTGTGCTTGTTAAGAGTTGCACCGCATCCAGTTTTAGCTTTTTTTGGTGACAATAGATTGTTGTATTTTATTATTTTATACTTTGAGGCATCATTTTATTTTAAAGACATCTATCTGCATATGAAAATTAATTAATTTTTATTTTATGCCAGAGATGATTAAACATGGACTTATAACGCTTGGTTAAACTTCATATCATTCAAAGTTTTTAACATTTTTGGCAACAAGGGGAGGTTATGTATATGCTTCTCTAGTGTCATTTTATTTGGAAGACATCTGCTTATTAAATTATATCGATATTTTGTTTTAAACCATACTGGCTTTATGCCAGAGACGATTAAACACAAACTTCATGCAAAAAATGCACTTTAAAATTTAAATTTTTAGGGGTCAAAATTGGTTCTGATTTTGCAACTGTATTCTCATGAACCATGGACAGTCGAAAAAAGAGGTCTACTGTATAGGTAAATTTTTCACTACCTTTGGTAATTACAAAAATTTGTTAACAGGTTTCAAAATGTTAGGTGTTCTGACAGACACATGCATATATGCAAACACCACAAGGTTACAGTTTCAAAATAGAAGCCACTCAAATACCTACTAGAGCTGCGCTGATCCAGATCAGCGAGTGCTGATATTGCCAATATTTTGCCATGTTGGAGCACTGGCCGATATCAGAAATAACTTCTTAAAAATTGCATATACATATTATTTATTACCTAGATGATATACATAACTAAAACAACATATCAGCAATGCACAATAATAATTTTGTTTTATTTTGCTATGCAAAATTAACACCGAAATTAACCTGTAGATGGCAAATATGTTAAATTTTAAAGAAATTTCAAAGTTTTGGGGAATTTACCTATTTTTATGCTAAATTTTATAAAAACAAATGTTAAATATATAGACACTGGACTAATATCACATTCTGTTAAGGAAAACTGCATCAGGTAACAACAGTACTTAAAAAAATAAAATAAAAACATTGATTAGGGTTTTAACATGTCCTAGTGCTAATTTTTGTCGTAGGGAAAATATAGTAAAGTTTCATTTTAGTGGCTAGAGGGGTCTGGAGGTACGCGGCAAAGATTACACAGTACTGATGCTTCCTTGTCATATCTATGGACTAGGGAGAAAGAAACAAGTATCAAAACCATAATAAACAGTGAATAAGCCAACCTTCAATTTTGACTTAAAATTTTCAGTATTACAGCAAGAATGAGAATTTCAAAATTAAGGAATTTGTGTGTTTGATAAAGCTAACCAAATAATGATGTGCAAATACTACAATCGGAGAACTGACTGGCAATGCAGTCACGTGTGTGAAACATTGTACCAACAGCATCACACAGAGAAAAGAAAAAAATGTAGCAATATGTAATAGTTCTGATGTACAGTAGTCTCCATTATCAGTCAGTCTCGGGACCGTCACCGTGACGTTTTAGAGAGTAGACGAATAATAGAAATGACCCCCCCCCCCNCTAGTGATAATAATGTATATTATATTTAGCACTATATTTTATACAGGTAGCAATCAATAGAAGTATGTACAACACAGTATGTATTTGATATTAAATATTGCAGACTTCTGTTTATCATGTTGATAAAATAACAAAATTGAATACAGTACTATTATGTATATGTTCTGTAGTATAATCCTACCTAAAAAAGTCTGTAATTTTCCTTTGTCGTAATACTCCACTGGCTTTTGTTGCTGCCATGTTGCGTATCTTACGTAGGAGTAATATCTGTGTAGCGTCTGCCTCTTCTTGTTGTTCGTACCATTCAATGCACTTGGAAAACATGTTTTCAGCGTCACTGTGGCTAATTATTTTGGGGCAATCCTTTAGTGTATCATCCTCTTCTTCACTTAAATATTCTACCTACTGTGTTGCACTTAATACAAGTTCCTCATAATTTAATATTTCAAAGCCTCCGTCAAATCTGTCAATTCCCAGCCATTCACTTACTTCACCTATTGTTGTGTTTTCTCCACCTGGAATCCCTTGACACAGAAGTAAAATTTCCTCATAATTTCCAGATTTGTTTATGGTTCTCATTTACAGTCTCAGGCCACAGTTTGTTCCCGCCCTTTTTTAATGTTTCTTCTGGTATATCTTGCCAGGCTTCAGTTACATTAAAAATTGCGTCTTTAATAGTGTATGACCTCCAAAACTGCTTTACACTTATTAATTCATCCCAAACGCAAACAACTTTTTGAATAAAGCATTTACGATAACGTCGCTTCATGCTTTCAATAATACCCTGATCCATGGGCTGAATTAGTGGGGTAGTGTTAGCAGGCAAAAAGTGGCACGTAATTTTTCCATCATCACTTTGTAAGTTATGAGAAGGATGAGTTGGTGCATTGTCCATTAATATCATGGCTTCTTCAGGCAATCCAATCGATTTTAAATGTGATTTTACATTTCGCATAAAAAACACTGTGAAACTACTCATTAAATATATCCTGGCTCATCCAGGCACTTTTTTGTGCATAATATTTGGCAGGTAAGACATTTAAATTCATATTTTTGAAAGCTCGAGGCTTTTTAGATTTCCCGATGATTAGTAAAGGAAACCTATGTCTACCATTTGCATTCGCACACACCATGACAGTTATGCGGTCCTTTTGCATTTTAAAACCAGGTGCAGATTTTTCCGATAAGGAGGCTAAGGTTTTCACTGGAAGTGCTTTCCAATTTAGGCCAGTTTCGTATCAGTTGTAAACCTGCTCTCTGACCAAATTTCTTTCTTTTATTTCTTTCATTGGTTTTCCCAATATTCTACAATGACTGTACTATCAGCGCTTAGTTTTTCACCCGGTATGTCCAACTGCCTTATGCCATGTCGACCCTTAAATTTATCCAGCCAACCTATACTAGCCTTAAAGGAAGGATCCCCATCAAGCTTCTTGTTCATCTCGATAGCTTTAGCCATTATTATGGGCCCAGAAACTGGTATTCCTTGACTGCGGGCTTGAATGAACCACTGATACATTACTGTATCCAGTTGGTCCAATTTTGCTGACTTCATCGTTTTTCTTAATTTGACATCTCCGTCTGTCGTTTGCATTTTTGAAACATGAATTTCGATTTTATCTGCATCTTTAGTAATATCATTGATTGTCGTCCGCCCAATTCCATATAGCGGAGCGATACTCGTCGTGCTCTCTCCTTTACACAGTAGTTTTATAATTTCAAGTTTTTGAGAAAGTTCCAATACAACATGTTTCCGTTTCTCAGACATTTTTAAACACACTACTCTTTGACAACAAACTGAGGACAATGACGTGCTAACTAAGTGACTACCGCTACTGAGCTGACTGTAGGAATGGGAGGGCGGATGAGTGTCTAAGAATTCCGGTAGGGTGGTGAGGAAGAAAGAACGATTCTAAGAAGTATATATGTAAGTTGTACATAAACAACAAACGTGAGTCATTCGCATTCCACACCGCACAGAATGTATTTTTACTGGGTATATGTATTACAGTACAGTATACATATTGTTCAACTAATTAAGTTTGTTTTTTGTAACCCATTTTATTATTTTACTTGTCGTGTCAGTTTACTGATAGTTAACAGAAACTGACGGTTAACCGAGAATCCACTGTAGTTGTAAATGGCAATAATCTGTGCAAGAGTGTTTTTATAGTTCAGGTTTAAGACAGTAAAACTTATTAGGTAGGAATTTATTTGTGCCACAACAAAATCATTCATGTTTACAAACATTACACAGGGAAAACTTGATAATCCCCTTCTATGGTCCACATTTTACATTCAGGGCGTCTGTGATCTACCCAAAGCAGAAGTGCTTCAACAGAATTAATGTTCCACTTGTACATAACCAACAAGTGGAACAAATAAAACAGTGTCCTCATGGCAAGGAAGTTATGATGTTCTATGATGAAAACAGAATGTAAAGGCAGTGTGTCTTAATTGTGATATTTATAACAATGACTGATGGTAAAGAAATTTGTCTTTAATGCAGCCACCACTAGCACTTAACACACAAAACATTCAACTTTAAGTCCTGGAACTGGAAAATAATGTTAACATTTAATTTTAATTAGCTAATCAAATGAAATTAAATATGCTTCATAAAGTTTTTACTGATATATTTGTGTGTACAAATTAATGATATTGTCACCTCATGACAGGTGAGGGGGAAATAGCTCATAAAAATAAATGGGAGTAGACACAAGGGCAGTGTAGAACACTCGTTCATTTTAGGCGTTCAATCTTTTGGTAGATACTCATTACAGCTAGAGAGAGGATTTAAAATTAAATAATTTATTTATAAAAAAAAAAAAAAAAAAATTATCAAAAATAAAAACACCTGTGGAATTAAAAATGGACTGAACTCTACTCCACAAACTGAACTGACTTAAGTCCTGTGATTAATTAACTAGCCTTTAAATACTTACATTTTTAGAGGAAAGTAAGTTTTATGCCATGATTACGCATTTGCATGATCACGGAAGAGAAAATTCTCCTACAGACACATTCCATTTAGCTCTTCTACTCTCTATCATCGTACGTGCAGTGTCCATCACACACTCCTCGGCCCACTTCACACTACACTGTTTATAGTAAAGGCATTTTCCGTGGGATTTCGCCACGCCTTCCTGTACCTTCAGCAGACAGACTGACCCAGTTACATAATTGCATCTATTCCCAGAAATATAGCTCGCAAAGCTTGCAAATAGCTTGCATATAGCCTATTCGTGGTTTCTTCACATTATTTGAATCAAACCTTTGAAAAATCACCCTGTGTATTACGTGTTTAGTTATTTCCAAAATATGCCATGTATCATAATCATTTTATACTTGTGTTTATAAAAGTAACTTTTTTTGATTAAATTGAAATCTTATTTATATTTTATCTATACATTACAATGCTTTGTTCATAAATACGTAATACACCTAGTAAGAAATAGTTTGCATGCAAAATATTATAATTGAGTGCGCACAAATGTGGTGCGTTGTCCTTTGGTGTAATTTTACAGACTCAGTTAAGCTTAGTTTGCTTGAGGCAGAGGAATATTGTGGAAGTAGAACTTTAGCAGGGTTTCAGAAAAGTGTGAAGTAACCGTGAATGGATTATACCAAATGTGGGAATTGAGACACTGTATAGCTAATGCTTGCATAATCAAATATAAATGACCAGGCCAAGAATTGTTGCAATTTACTAGCACTGGCCTAGAAAAAACAGCACCAAGACCATCCTGGAAATACAAGCCCAAAGCTGTTACCAAAAGAAAAAACTTAACATCCACCAAAAAGTTTTTAAAATTTTGTACTTGAAAGATAACATTGTGACAATAATGGTTACACTATTGCTTTACAGAACTGGTTTATATACCACTATTGCTGACTTACTTCATATTATATTTACTTTTTTTTATACATAATTTTCTTTTTGCACTTTTGCAAACAAATGAGATTTTATTCACCACCATAATACACTGCAACATTAATTTTTTTTTACACAGACATCTTTCAGTTTTATTTACCACAAAATAGGGTCCTTTATCTAGGATGACCAGACGTCCTGCTTTTCGCAGAACAGTTTTTTCTAAAAGCATCATCCTGGGGGATGAGAAAGGCCAAATAACATCTGGAAATGTCCTTTATAGCCAGGTGCCCTGCGACAAATCCTGCTTTTTACACATAAACAACAACTGCAAATGTATATTATTTACACATGCAGCAAGTTTTATGAACTGATTTTACAAAATAACACTTTGATGGATGCCATTCATTCACATGAAGGATATTTTTCAAAATAATATAAATGTTAAGCTGTACTACTAGTGTGTGTTAACATACAATAAAATTCTAATATGATTTTTATTTACATCTAGATATTTATTGGGAGTACTCTTATCATCTTTGGAATTTCATTAGTCTGTATTTACAGTACTGTCATGCCTTGAAGTTAATCACATTCCTTTTGTTATAAATCAATTTCTTCAAAGTATTTTGTTTCATGCATTGAAAAATCTGGTCACCCTATACCCTAGTTATAATTAACATGGAATATAAAAAAGTGTAACTAACACAACATGACGTATATTTGTAACAATCAGGTAACAATCCACATAAATTTTAAAGCATTTCACACCTAAAACATTTACCTAGATGTAATTTACTAGTCGTCTTGAAGATGTTTTTTCTTACATTTCACATGTGATTTTGACATACTAAATAACAAAATAATTCAACATTTTATTTACAAGCGACTTGTGCCTACAAAAGAAAATTCGGTCCAGAGGAACTGTGTTGTATAAAACTAAACAACCTATGTACAGACATATGCAACAGTAGAGAGACAATTACAAATAAAACATGATTTATCCAGGACTCAATCCCCCCAAAACCTCGTAAAAAAATATACACTAGCATGCAATCAACTGCATCACAGGGGTAGGGTTTGGAGCATCAACTTTGGATGTAATCAGTCTAATGTTTTGAATTATAGGGTTCACTAGCCTAAAATATTTACATGGCCAGCATTATGAAAATGTGTGTCTCAGCCACTTTTGGTTGAATTTGGTTAAATTGTTAAATAGATATGCATAACTTATCAAAAATATTTATATGGCCGCCATTTTGGAAATAAATGTCTGACCCTACTTAACAAATGTAAGTTTACATGGCCTCTACAGCATTAATAGTGTAAAAAATTTAGTCGAAATTAGTTAAATTGTTTCAGAAATATGGCAAAATGTTAAATTTTCTCACCTGGCACTATTTTACAAAAGTTTGGAAAACAAGTATCTCTGTAGGCATAATTGATGCTTCTAATGAATACTGTTAGTGAACAAAATTTGGTTTAAATTTGTTGAATTGTTTCATAAATATAAAATATTGATCTGAATTATTTATATTAACCCTATTAAGAAAAAGGCTTCCCACACCTAAATCATGTTAGTTTTCATAATCTACTGCAACACTACCGGCATGAAAAATTTGATGGGAATTGTTTGATTGGTCAGGAGATATTGCACAAAACCTAAATTTTTTCATGTGACGATCTTCGTAAATAGAGGACAAATAGGTTATGTATTAGCACATTAAATGATTGTCATAGATACTGCCAGTTACAAAGATAAGTTAAAATCAATTTCGTAGTTTTGTAGATAGAGCACATTCTGAAAATAAGGTATTTGGGTGTTTTATATCTAATAAAAAACTGCCTAAGCAGACAAACTGCTAAATTTTTACGTTCATATCAAAAACATTTTGACATTTAAATATTAAAATGTTTATTAAATGTAGATTTAATAATTTCAGTTGCACATAGCATAGAAAAAATTATTAATCTTATTGCTGTACCTTTTAATGTCGGCAAAAACTAATTTTCTCTGCCAACGCAGTTGTAATGTCATTCCTTCCCATTACAGATTTCCACCCATCATTCAAATTTCTTATAAAAAGTCTGACTGCAAAAATCTTGCCGAAAAACTTGTTGAAACTATATAGCCGTAATGTTTTGTCAGAATTTCCCCCCTCATCGTATAATTTTAACACCTCTCTCTGAAGGCCATCATTGTTATCATCAAAAGCTATAACAATTTTTTTTTCCGGTGAAGCAAATATTGCTTTTGACGTAGATGCAATGCTGCTCTTTCCTTGCATATCAGTCGCAGTGTACGTTAACCTATATAACATGTTCTTGGTATCAAACAGTTAAATTGTTTAAAATTTATGCTTTCACAAAATTCTTCTTTTGATTTAGTAAAAAAAATGCACTTTAAAGATAATAGATTGACCTTGTTTGTAAATCAATTAGTGCCATAATTTCAACTAAAATTTTACACTAACGCAAATGAAAAATAGTGAGGATTGTTCAAAGCTCTTTGTGGTACTTGCCATTGGGGCTACAGGCCAGAGCAGTCACTAACCCTATGTGTTTAGTAAAGCTGCTGATGTGCTACGCATTATCTTGTATCAACTAAGCACAAGCCAATAATTGTTATATTCTGCTAATAAAGCAATCCAGAAACATCTGGATATACCTATGAATTATGGTTTCCATTCAGGGAAATAACGAATAATATTCTTAATTCAGAAAAATATCCCTGAATCTATGCCAGCTGTCAAGCACATTCCTTAAACATGAATGGATAAAGACAGAGACTTGAGATTTTCACCCACCTGTTCAGCAAAATGAGCATTTTGCAAAAAGTAACTGACTTTTACTGAAACCTTTTCACGATTTTCAAGCGTATCTGAGAACCATTTTCCTCAACTTGCTGTGGCCACTAAGATACTGCTAACTACGTAATTGTGCACAGCCGTGATAGGCTACTGGCACATGCTAGTGGGAGGGGCGTGGCAGATCGAATAACCTTAAACAGTCAAGAAGTTCTGTGCTGAGTATAGTTATTACGTGAGAGCAGATTATAGGAATTTGTGACGTTACTGAATGTTGGTTTTTTAAACTATTTATTAAACATAATTTAAAAAAGTACCACTGTGTAAAAAAAAAAAAAAAAAAACCCACACACACAGGACAATAACAATTCCTATTTATTACTTTAATAGTGGAGAAAATTTGGCAAGCTGTAATGGATACGTGGACCAGAAATTCTTGATTGGCATTATTTGTAATTGCTACTATCAATACACAATCAAAATACAAAACACAGCCAACAATTAATATCTACAGAGCTACATTAATTACATCAATGCGGTGTTATAATGTAAACATGAATTACATACCTGCATTTATTTCCTCGGTTACCCTGGCTGTATATAACTGCCTAGCTTTGTCATCCGCAGTTTTCTGTAAAACTTCTTTATTCACTTCCATCTCTCTAACACTCATATGTTGCTCCTTTGATTCCATTTGATCCATTTCTAATGTCTGTGTGAGATTGTTAACTTTCTCTTGAGAATCCTTCAACTCGTCTGACAACTTTTGAGACAATTTTTGATGTGTATTTAATTCCTCAGACATCATATCACACTCTTCTTCCTTAGTTTGCAGTTTATTGGTCAGATCTTGAACATTTTCTTGTACTTCATGAAGCTCTTCCAACAAATGCTCTTTCGCACTACAAATACCAATGTACAACAGTTTCACCTCTTCTGATTCTTTCAAAGCATGGTCCAACTGGATGCTGCAAGAATATTTGAATAGGTTTCACACATGATAAATACCAGAGAGAATACACATTTTTAACTGTCATTGTTTTAAAAATGTATCTAATAACCAACATTTAATATCAAAATGCCATAAAACAGTATAAGCTTGTAAGCAAAGTTTAACAAAGGAGATATTTTTTAATTTACACTACAAACATGTTCAAATTGTTTTATCAGAAAATTTTGGAGCTATTATTATATACCCTCAATGATTATTAAAAAAATTTTGGACACGGTCCAATAACATCATCATAATAAAATAAAATTTATTCAATATACATTTAGAACATTAACTCATACATCAATTACCATTATGTTATAAAGATATTGATAGTGATGATTGACACAATTACACATAATAATATTAAATATAAATTCTACACTACCTTTACCCAGTTATACTAAAGACAGGCAGTGAAATAACATCCTGATCCAGAAGATAGTAGGCACACAATTCTTACAAGCAGTACACACAGTCACAAATGTGTTGCAGCTAAGTAAGCAAAAAGAACATAACTTTTAATTCTTCTGCTTCTAGGAAAAATTATTTGGGATATTCATATAAAATTATTATTACAGTGTGTTTCAATGCCCAGTTTGGAATGGCCTTAACATAATATCTACACTTTGTTCCCATCTTAGGTAGGGTCCAAACAGATTAAATGAGGTGATCAGCAGAGCAGGGGCAAACTAAAAATAAGACAACAGGAGTACTCCAGATGAAATTTGAGTAGCAGAATAGGGTCTGCCAAACTCCAGCACAAGAATCTCTATAAAAATAATTCCTGTTCTAATAGGGCCGGGGCAGAGTTCTCAAAGTATTGCTAACTTGATTCCACTGAGAGTTTTCTTGAATTTTCAAAGTAGTTTTCATTCTACAATTATCCAGTAAACACAGTTTTGAAACAAATAATTCCATTTTGAATTGTTGCACTGGCTATTAGCTTGCTGAAATGACATTTCACAACTTTCTTTGGACAATTAAAATTCCTTAATAATGGTGGAAAATGTGGACTATTTTGAAAATTACTGAAGAATTTGCAAAATAATGGTGTTAGGAAGTTGCAAAACTGTTTAGAATAAGTTAAAGGTGTGCCATGGATTTATTTACTGATTTTTAAGAGGTTACACACTTTCCACGTCTGCAAATAACGTGTCAAATAACTAGGACACCAAATAATACCAGAGGGGAATTTTCCCTTACCGGAAAAGGTCTGGGAAATTACAGAAGCCCCCAACCCTACTATAAGGAGCCAATTGAAATGTGTTTTGAGCTTATGTAACTGACTACAGGATTTTGTCTAGGATGTAACTACCTCAATGGCCCTACTCCAGTGGCCCCACTCCAAGAGCTCTCACCTAAGACTGCCAAGTGGAAATAGACAGAGAAGCAGTTCAATGCTTTCCAGAATCTGAAGAATGGATATGAGGAACTTCTCTATAAGTCCTTACCACATTTACCACTAGTTCTTCAAACCTACAACAGGAATGAAGGCAGTACTATTATAACGAGAACGCCCTACTGGACAGACATGTCATTGACTATGCCAGAACTCAGTTCTCTGAAATGGAGAGAAGATACCACATTAAAGGCCACCAACCATTGCTATTTTGAGGCTTTTCACACCTTCTGAAGTAAGCATTTTAATGGAAAACTGCATATTGCAAATGCAATCTAAAGATTAAGTTAAAGAATCCACAAGACTATTCATGTCCATTTTAAAGTGTTTTTGCATTATAGAATTTTTATAAAAAGTAATTCACTGTTTAATATGACAAAAAAAAAAATAGTTGAAATGTTCTAGGAAAATTTATTTTATACAAACATGCCCACTATTTTGGTGTACAAAAACCTCACAGTCGTTGCTAAAAATGTCGATAGAAACATTCTGATTTTATGAATTCTTACCCTGGGAAGAGTTGATATGCGTGGTGACACACCGTCACTAACGGAAGTGATGGGCAGAGGGCGTGGACTTGAGAGATGGAGGGGCAAAGGCTACACATGGAATTTAGTCTTTTCTGTGCTGTGTCTTTCCTGCATCGGTGGCAGGGGCGGACAATCCATCAGCCAAGGTAAAGGCCATGGGTAGGACTTTCTACAGTTCCTAACAAATTAATCAGTTATACAAGACATGGTGTGTATATTGCAAAATTGCTCTATATTTTTATTACAAAAAGTTTTTACATCGTATCATAATTTTAGAAGACCATACAATTTCCAGTATATGGTTAATATGATATTTAAGAAAAATAAAAATGTTCCCTGCAATACTATTGTTATGGTACTAAGTCACTGGCAGATCAAAAGATTTATTTACTGCCGATGTAGGTATTAAATTAAAGAAATATTGCTATTCTCATGTGCATAAATAATAAGTGGACAAAGCCATGATTTTACCAAAATATTTTGTTAAGGGAACAAAATTATTTTTGCCCTGAACTTTAGTTTTCCATATATTTAACGGCTAAATGAGTGAACATCTGCGTACAAGCTAGTCTTGGGGGTTCATAAGTCTACCAGTAGAGTGCATGCTCTTCTCACAAAAGAGTGCACGATTGACACACAGGATCTAGGGTCCCATGCACAAATAAGAGTGAATAGACCTCGTGTCAGAAAAGGAATCTCCAGAAAATAAAAGTACATTTGTTCCCTGAGAAACTGCTATTTACTCTGCTGTTTGTACTGTTTCCACATGCTAATGTATATAGAAATTCCACTCTGCAACTAGTACTTTAGCTTTCACACACCACAAACAGTTATTATTAGCGTGAATTATTTCTATAAAAATATGACATTTGAAGCTGCATACAAAAATAATTCTAGAGTCCACACACAGCCTGTTCAAGAACTATTGACAATTACATACATGTCACATCATTATAAGTTCATTCTGGTTTCACAATTCTTAGGAATTCAAACGTTCTTTATAGTTCTAAGAACTCCAAAATCTAGCATAAAGTGATATTCGTTGCAGTTTTGAATGATATATTTTGAAATATGGAATTACATGTTGCGGCTCTTAAGTACCAGTGGTGACAATGGAGGCCTGGCGCAGCACGAGTCCTAATCATAAATTTGGCTGTGCATTTTTTCGCACATCGAATCTGTACATATATGTATTCTGCCTTTTCTCCTTTGGTTCCCCTAACTTTTTCCGTCTGCTAGTTAGGACCATCCATTTTTTCTTGGGTTTTCCTTCATGGCAGGCCAAACACAAATGCACGTATGTATGCGTGTATGCATAATATATATTATTATAATGTAACAATATTACAATATATATTATATATCATTGTATAGTATACTATCTATTATTTTTAAAATAATAACTATTATATATATTATTATCGGGGTGGACCGGACCACTGCAAAGAAAATAAAGAATTCTTCACAAATTAATGTTAAAATTTTGTTAAAATTAATAGCATACCCCACCACTAATTGTGGTGGGGTATGCTATTAATTTTAACAAAAACAAATATTTTAGATTTTTATAATGGAATGTTGTTAGTTCTGCACCCATGCCCACTTTTATTTTAGAATCTGCGAAAATGGAGACTTATTATCATTGGAAGCCTCCTCAAAAACTACCAAAAAATAATTGACTAATGGAAATAAATGTAAAATCAGAATTTGACCTGCCGCTACTGTCTGAAATTGACCCAATGTTACCGGAAATGATCCTGGTATGGAACAACTCAAAGGTCAAGCTGTTTTTTTTTGTTTTGAATTTCTCATTTATAAGCTTGCATGATCTTGTTACCACAAACAATTCACAGCTGTTCTCGACTAACCAGCAAAGTTTGCTATATGTATGTTATGACAGACCATTTTGAGTCATAGCTGTACTGCAGTAAATGGAATATAAAATTTAAATATAACTTTTGTTAGAATTGCATTGAAATTTGATTCAAATCTTAATTCATTTGTAATAAGCATTCTGTGATGTCTGTATTGGTGATAATGATAAAATGATAATTAATAGTTTGAATTCTATAATTTTATATTAGAGAGAATAAGGAAAGCAGGAAAGCACCGTAATTCTGTCAATGCCATCATGGGTGCCAACTTACTCCCTTTTATGAAGGGTCATTTTTTGTGACTTTCTTGAGACATGAAAAAAAAGGTCAGTTTTTTCAATTACAAGTGAGGGGAGAATCTACACACCCAGAAGGCGAGGCAACCAAGATCCCTGCAGAGACATTAAAAATTAATATGATAACTATTGATGTTCTAATGAAACTGTTTGATATCTATGTAGATAAGTATATTAATGTAAACATATTCCAATTTAATTGAGGTGCAATAAACAGGGCACCTGAAACCAACAAGTATGTTTGTTATTGTTTGTACTGGGAGTGCCTGATTGGCTAGAATGTTAGGCCCCATTATGGAGTTGCAGTCTTAGGAATGCTGTTTTGCTCTTAACACACGTGGTCTGAGTCGCCTGAAGAGGCCGGGGACTTCTTTTATTGTTGTCGATTAAGACTCGCTGTCTGGCCCAGAAAGGTGTCGGGGATGACTCGTAAGGGCGTGGCCCACAATATTTTGTTAAGTTTCTCAGTGATTGATAGGCTTCCTGAGAGGTCAGGGGCAGCTAGTGAGAGTGCACTGTCTATGGTTTTATTGATTCCATTAATTATACTCTTGCACCAGAAATATTGAACTGTAAGGTAAAGTTTCAAACCAGAGAAGCAGACCAGATCACGTGTCATTGGGACGTTGACAAAAGTGAGACCAATAATAGTGAACAGAATTTATGTTTCTGGGCAACCATAACAAAATATTGGTGTGTTTGATTTATAACTTCACCTCGTAGAGAAACATTAAAAACGACTAATTATTCATTGAGGTGACAACGTAGATGTGTATGTTTTGCTAAAAACCAGGACCCAGTGAGATGTTGGAAAACAAATGCCACAGATTGGTTGTCCAATGCAAAGGAGTTTAATGTATATGCATAATTATTGGTGCGTGAAGGACTCCTGACAACCTTGAGAACTGAGTTCAGTGTAGGACGAAGGCTCTGAGAGGAGCATCTTGAGCTTCAACAGCAGTGAGGGTCGCTGAATGACGACAACCAGAGGCATCGACGACTCGACACAAGATGCCATCACAGACAGCTGGCTGAGTTAGCTGGTGGTATAATTCCCACAGTAGATGGTGAAGGAAATCTGAGTGAGAGCAAGTTAACATGGCGAGTGGCAACAAATTATTGTACGGCAGTCGTTCACCAACCAGAGTAGCAGTTCCAGAGGCTGTGAGAGGAGTTCCAGAGGCGCCAACGAGTGACGTAGTGTAGTGAACTTGTGTAGTCATATATTTGTAGTGCATGCCAATTACCTGTAGCTGCTAGAGTTGTAATTCTAGAAATGGAGATTAGGTACAGCTTACCAGCTGTAAGAAAGGCAAGGACCTTTCTTCAACCGGACAAGGTGCAAAGTGCAGAAGGTACGAGTGAATCGGAAAGCAAATTTGTTGGTACACGGTTGTATGAGGCAAATGCAGAGTCGATGAATATGCAAGTTAACAGAGAGAAAACCAATGATTCAATCAGTTCAATGGGAGAACCAAGTTCTCTGATAGGGGAATCGAGCGTGAGTCAGGTTTCTAATATCCTGGGGAACAACTTATCATGCTCGGCTAGCGCTTTATCAAGAATGGAACTAAGGATGGAATGCAGCCACGTTCTTCGAAAGCCGTAGTTGAGAGGGCAGTGTTAGAAAAATTAATGGACACAATTAACAGGATCAATGATTGTATGGATGAACAGTTTATTGCAAAGAATGCTGAGTTTTTAACACTGGGGTCAGCAATGATCTAGAAAATTACACCATAGCACACCAAGTATAGGGGACAATGATAAGAATTGAATGCAGAACTCCCAATGCAAAATATGCTGACAAATTCAGCAGCATAATGACACTGTTGTAACACAGATAACCCGAGCACTTGAAAATGATGTCAGTGATGTCGTAGGTAAATGCAAGGTAATCAAAAGGAAACAAAAATGTGCGATACTGTGCCTGGATACAAGGCATGTAAATACAGTTAGCAAACCCGAGTGGGAATCTCCAGCATTAAAGGGTGAAATACTGCAACGATTTAATGGGTGTAGGTATTTATCTTGCATCGACTTAATAGCGTCTTATCTGCAAGTTCCTCTATTCCTTGAACCTGTGCAGTACAAAGCACTCCAAGTTGGCGGGCATGTATACAAGTTTAGGCTACCATTTATAATAAATCTGAGTGTGTGCCATTTTATCAATGTATTCAAAACCATGCTAGGCCCGGAAGTACCAACATGTACCACAATTTACGTGAATGACATTGTGGTGGCTGCAGCAACATAGGAGCTGCACCTGGAAAAGTTGGACAGAGTGTTAGGGCAGCTAGAATAAGAAAGGATGGCTGTGAAAAGATGACCATGTTGGAGGTGGTGGTGCCAATATTTTGTGCGACGTTACAAAGAAATAGTTGTCAAGAGGAGATAAAGGACCACTGTAAGACTTAGGCTGCTTATCCTTTTCAAAATGTGTTCCTCAAACGGTGACACAATGCATATTCAGTGGAGTCCCGAGAGGGCCAGAAAACAAACCCTTCAGTCAAAAACATGGTCCGGAGAATCCCTTCCCTGCTGTTATGTTTTGCGCAACACCCAAACCCAAGGAACAATAGCAAGCACCAGGCAAGTACGTAAAGGGAACTGCGAACTCGGCAGAAAGGGTGAATTTACAACTTTGAACACTTCAGAAAATATTGCACTTCATGGAGAGGAAAAGGTCCCCTAGTGGGTAGACAGGGGCAGAATGAACCTCTTGTTGGGAGGAAACGTTATAGGTGCTTGGTGAAACATAAAAAGAGAAGTCAAAGTCAGGGTAGAATCCAGTATTATAGGAAGTGTTGTTATGTACTTTCTGTGCGAACAAGATGGAGTTTTCAGATATCACGCAAGGAGTAGCGTAGGGTATTGTCTGTCAGACCAAAAACAGGAAAAAATAATGAAACGGCGAGTCTTAAGAGCCCCCTATATTGTAGGGATGAATTTCATTTTTCATCACCACAGGGTGATATACACTGTTTCAGAGAGTTAAATGGTAGGGTCGATGACAGGATTTTCAGCACAAGGCAGGTTTTGACATTACTAGCTGGCAAGCTGATTCCCTTCCTTAAAAGATGTAGGATATTTGGCAATAAAATAAAAAGTAGGTGGTGCGTGAAGAAGTATGAGGTTGCAAACTCCATTCTAAAACATTTTTCAAGAAGAAGTAAAAAAGAAAAAAGAAAAAGAAACACAACTATTTTGAAATAAAAAAATTGGAGACTAGTACATGGTAGCACTGTTTGTGTTTTAATGTAGGGTAATAGCAGCGTACTTGTAACCCAGTGCATTAAGATGTATTGTCATTGCAAGTGAGGGTGTATTATGAGAGGCCATTTTGAGTCATGGCAGTATTGTACTAAATGTAATATACCATTTGAACATAAATTTTGTTAGAATTGTCACTGAAACTTGATTCAAGTTTCCATTAATTTGTAATGATTAGCATAGTGTGATGTGTGTATTGGTAATAATGATAGATATATAGTTTCAATTATATTATGCTATATTAGAGAGGATGAGGAAAGCAGGAAAGGGCCGTAATTGATAGCATCATGGGTGCCAACCCGTTCCCTTTTGTAAAGAGTAATTTTTTGTGACTATTGAGAAAAAAAAAAAGGTCAGTTTTTTTCAGTTACACATGGAGGGATAATCTACACACCCATAAGGTGGAGCAACCAAGGCCCCAGCAGACACATTAAAAATTATTATGATAACTACTTATGCTATAATGAAACTGTTTGATATGTATGTAGATAAGTATATTAACCCTTAACCACCTACCACCGGTCACAGAGACCGCAACAAATTTTTGAATTCAATTTTTTCTATGTGTGAGTGTCGTGCGGCAGAGTGCGTCTATGTACCTTTTCTACGTATCAAACAGTATCGCGCTTGCGCTTGGCGAGTTTGGACGTGCGCACGTTTGGCCTTGATAAGTAAAATAAAATCGTCAGCGGTCTCCATGACAGCACGTAAGTGGTTCTGTCACTTTTTTGTATTGACTTAGATTTGTTGTTTTAGTGTCAAAATGAATAGAAACGACGAGAACATTCAAAGATGGCTACATCAAGAGGTGTCGGATGACTATGACTTGCCGGAAGAGGACTGTAGCGATGTGGAACCTTGTGTATCTGAGGATTTGGAGCAACCTGAAGACTGTTAATCTGATTCCGAAATTGACGGTGATGCTGATGATGCAGGTACAGTCTCTTCACACTCACAACCTCAAGCAATTCAAAGTGACTCATCGGATGATGATATTCCACTTTCACGCTTGGATTCTATGAGTAGACCCAGAAAGAAGAATTACTTTGGTGCTAATCATTTTCGCTGGGCATCTGCGCCGAACATCAGTCGTGGTAGAACACTGCAACATAATATAGTACAACAAACGCCGGGTGTAAGACCTGCCTTCCGTAATATACTCAATAATTCTACTGTGCCACTGGATATTTGGAATCTTTAAGTTTACTGATGAGATACTAAATAAAATTGTTCTACACACCAATCAGAAAATACAGAATATCAGACCAAAATACAAAAAACAGATTTGTGTGCAAGATTTGGAGATATTATCGAAAAGCTTTTATTGGCTTGTTATTTTATACAGCTATATTCAAAGAAAACCATGAGCATTATACGTCATAGTAGAGTACTGATGGTTCTGGAAGGGAAATATATTGTTGTATTATTAGTAAGAACAGACTGGAAGTCCTACTGAATACTATTAGATTTGATGATGCAGAAACTAGAGAACAACGTGAAGAGGACGTGTCTGCTCCTATTTCAGAGCTTTTTAATTGTTTCATACAGAACTGCCAAGATATTTACATGATTGGAACTTGCGGTTGCGTAGATGAGATGCTTGTGGCTTTTCGCGGTCATTGTAGATTTAAAATGTATATACCGAAAAAACCAGCCAAATATGGCCTAAAAATAATGTGCATTACAGATGCAAGAAACGGCTATCTTTTTAATGCTTACATATACCTTGGAAAAGATTCGGATGGAATAAATTTGACACAGGAACAAAAACGACTGTCAAAACCAACTAAGGCCGTTCTGCGTCTTGTCTCACTTATTGAAGGATCTAACAGGAACGTAACTGCTGACAACTGGTTTTCTTCAATAGAACTCGTCAACTGTTTAAAAGAAAAGCGTCTTACTTATGTAGGTACTTTGAAGAAAAAAAAAAAAGAAAAAAAAAAGATACCACCTGAGTTCAAACCAACCAGACAGTGCCAGACAGAATCATCGCTTTTTGGTTTTACGAACGATATCACCATGTGCTCTTACGTACCTAAGAAAAATAAGGCTGTGGTTATGGTTTCAAGCATGCACCACACTGCTAGTGTTGACCAGAGTACTTGATCAAAGGTGCTCAAATTACTCTACTGCTCGTCGCACGCGAAGATGGCCCTTGACCATATTTTATAGAATGTTGGACATATCTGCGTCGAATGCTTACGTCATTAGTTTGAGCAATCAAGCACAAAAGACTGTAAGCCGTTTCAAGTTCTTAAAAACATTAGCAGAACAGCCCACAAACCCACATATGGAACGTCGCGAAAAAAAAGATCAAATTCAGAGGGATCTCAAGAATACTATTCGCTGTATTCTAAATATCAATGAAGCTTTACCTAGCACAAGTGATGTAGAGAAACTTGAAGTGCGTAAAACATGTTCCACCTGTGTGTGTGTGTGTGTGTGTGTGAAAAAAAAAAAAAGGTTGGGATTTTAGAGAAGTTTTTATTTTTTGGTTGATTTTTTAGTTTTATTTGATAGTTCATTTACTACATTCATGAGAAATAATACTTAAAGATAATTTTTTTTGTCAAAAAAATGTAACTATATAAAGACTGTTAGTTATTACAAGATTATAACGTTATTTGTGTTATTTGATATTCTAATATAAAGCTCAATAGTATAAACAAGTATTTTATTTATGTTTTTGTTTCGTTATTTCTATAGATTTCAAATAAAAAGCAGTTAACTATCAGCGGTCTCCATGACCGCACGTAGGTGGTTAAGGGACTGAAATAGGTGGTTAAGGGTTAACGTAAACATGTCACAATTTAATTGAGGTGCAATAAACGGGGTACCCGAAACCAACACGTAGGTTTAGTATTGTTTGTATTGGGAGTGCCTGATTAGCTAGGACGTTAAGCCCCATTTTGGATCTGCGGTCTTAGGAATGCTGTTGTGCTCTTAACACTTGCAGTCTGAGAGTTGCCCGGAGAGGCCAGGGGCTTCTCGTGAGTGCAAGGTCCGCAATTTATTGTTGTTGATTATGATACGCTGTCTGAAAGTCGTACTGCGAGGATGGGGGTGTCTCGTGAGGGCGTGGTATGCAATATTTTGTTACATTTCTCGCTGCTTGATAGGCACCCTGAGAGGTCAGGGGTGGCTAGTGAGAGCGCTGTGTTTGTGGTTTTATTGATTACATTAATTATACTCTCTCACCCAAGAAGTTTGGCTGAATGGTAGAGTTTCAGAGCACAGAAGCGGACCAGATAGCGCGTTGTCGGAACATTAATAAAAGTGAGACGAACAATGGCAACAGACTTTCTGCTTCTGGGCAACAATTATGAAAAACTTGTGTGTTTGATTCATAACTTCACCTCGTAGAGAAACAGAGAAAATTTCTAATTTATCACTGAAATGACAACGTAGTTGTGCATGTTTAGTTGAAAACCAGGACCCAATGAGGTGTAGAAAAGCAAACATCACAACATGATGTGGTGGCAATGACATTGATATTTCACATGCACCACTTTGAATGACAGTGCTGTGATTCAGCTGACAATAAGTAGATGAGTCATGTATCGCAATTTCTTTGGGGGGGGATTTGTTATTAAAAAAAATGCTAAAGCTAAAATTAAAAAAAAAGTAGCCTCTGTAGTGATATAATATTGTAATCAGCACCCCACAACCTGAAATACCACCAGGAACAAGTAAAATACTTCAATGCCAATCCCACAGTTACACATATAATTTTTAATTTTGCTTTAAAAATAGTATTATTTAAATACTCTAAATCTGTTACATAAGTCACAAAAAATAATGATTACAAGGTTCTGAAAATAAGAAAACGGAGTAACACAAATTAATATATTTGACAAACTAATTACACAAATAAAGAAGTAAAAATATTTAATGACAATTTTTTTAGTATACTTCCTTAATTTTTCTGGTTTGTTCAAATGTATATATTTTACTTTTCTTTTATTATTATTACTTTGTGTTAAAATTTTCTATGTTTTATATATATGTGGTATAATGTGTTGGGTCTATTTACCTGTATTAGTGCTCTTGGCTTGCAAAAACAACTTATCAAATAAGTAAGTAAAGTGAAAGGTCACAATTTACACTATATAAATTTGACTTTCAAGTTTACAGTGCACAAAGAAAAAACCTATGTATGAGCTGATGTAGACATGTTTTCTCAGCAATGCAACAAAACTGCAATTTAACACCAATTGAGCAAGTTTTAAGCATACTGTTACAAGATGCAACAGGGGCATATCCGAGTTCGTGACGGATGAAGGTCTTAATAAAAATAAAAGAACTAAATTTTATTTTTAATTTACTCACACAGCTATTATTTACAACTTTAAACTGTCTATCTCAACTATTACTACTACTACTATTGTTATTCTCTGCGAGTGCAATATTTAATGTCTATCTCAATTCTAATTAATGTTTTTATCAATGTCTCTAAATTGGATGCAGTAACTTAATTCACACTCATTATTTACACCTTTTCAGTCTGTCTATTGCCATCATTCCAAATGTCTTACACTCATGCATCCAGTTCAATAGTCCATCAGTCTCACTGTCCACTGTACATGCTCACTCCTGCTGGTCACTTTTGTTGTCATTTGATGCTCTGCTGGCTTGTCGCTTTGCTGTCTTTGCACACCTGTCGCTTAATGTCACGCAATCCTCAAAACTCTCAAACAGTCTGCTCGGAGGCCCGCCGTGGCTTAAATAGTCTTGTTGGCCTGATCTATATGGTTCCCCGCACCCTGAGTCATTCTGAGAGGGGCTAGGGCATTGACCAGAATGTTCTTTAAAAGTTAACACCAGAAATTCAATCTGCTGAAGGTCAGGAGCGCACGAGTACTGATAAGCTTATCTAGTGCACGGAGCAGCTCACCTTTGTAAATCACCGCCCACTTTCAGGTTACTAGCCTGGCTTTCACACACTCCTTCGCTCGCACATCCGGGACAGGCAATGGAAGCGATGCAGATCCGTAAAACATAACACTGCCCCCTCCTCAAATCTGTCTGTCCCAAACAGAATTTGCAACATATGGACCTTCGTGGAGTTTTAGGTGGTCGATGTGGGAAGCTTTTGGCTTGATCCAAGAGTCTTGACAACAAATCCAAAAGATCACATAACTGATTGTCTTTAGAATCTTGTAGGTGTGTCCCAACATTTCTGTAGCTTCAGGTAGTACCCATTTTGCCTCTGTGGGTTGTACAGCCATACCAGTGGTCTTTCTTGAAATATCTCGCCCAAAATTCTCCCGTCATAACAGGTCTTCATCTTAAAAACCCTTGCTGTGCATGAACAACCACAGAAGAATCTTGAAGACACTAGGGAGGTTCCCCGCTGCTGTGTTGACCTCGTGACCCGACGTCCCGTTAGGCATATCAATTAAATGTTGTTTTTGTTGCACGCTTAGCAATATGCCAGTTTTTTTGTACACCCCTCTTTGCAGTAGTGCTGGATTCTCTCAATTTAATAGAATATGGCCGTTGGTGTCCTACAGAAGGACTAATCCTTTAATTGTTAGTTTGAAATGATAATGCAACTACATAATTTTCCCTCCCATCATCTTTCAGACTACATCTACCAATCTGAAAAGTGCTGATATTTGTCGTGGATGCTGCAGGTTATGGTTGGATCCTTGTCTCACATACCCTAAAGCACTGGAAGCTCCTGTCGACTGCTTTATTCTCCTCCTCAAGCTCACGCAGCCGGTTATTCGCCTCCCAAAGCACATCCTCCTTGAGACTACCATCCTCAAAGCCACTGGTGAGAGGGACCATCACAGCACTGGCTCCATGCTGTGGGCTCCTTTCATTGTTATGTGGTACAGGATGCGCAGGTTGTATGGACAACAAGCGCAGGGCATCAAGTGCATTTTTTCCCAACTACTTTGTCAGATGTTCAGCTTGCAGTATCAGCTCGTGGATGCAGTCTCAGTTGTTGGGTCTATGCATGAAGCTCACTTTTTCTTCCCACAAGTGCTTGACTGTGATCATTAAAGCCATTTGTCCTTCCTAGCGCTGCCTCTTTTACTGCTGCTGCTTCTGTTTCTGCTGATGTTGTGAGCAGTAGGATCTCGGATGCCCTGGCTGTCTACATGACCAACACTCAGGCTGTTTGGCGAGGTGCAGCAAAGCTCTGTAGCGCCAGCCGTGGAAGTGATGTCCTTCATGGTCGCCTGCATCTTATTCAATGTCCTTTTGATGCAGACATCACTATCTTTGTTCAGCGTCACAGCCCATACCGGACATTGGGGTGCAGACTCCTGCCTTGCTGACTGCACCTACAGCGTTCGAGCCCATGCATCCTGCATGAAGTGGGGTGCAGCAAGACGTACCGCTTGCCATGCCTCTGTATCTGCGATGGCATTGATGAAGAAGCTGACTGCGATGTCGTGCGACTCCTCTGGGCACCTTTCCAGAGATAGGTGGGACAGCCACACGACGTCCATAAGTGGTTCACCTGGTTGCTGGGTTCAACTTTGCAGTTGGGCATGGTAGGCATGTCGCAGGTATCGGTCACTGAAACGTAACTCTAAGGCAGACACCAGTGTGGTGTAATCCAGTAGCTGTTCCTCTGGTAGAGATTGCAATATGCTTAGTGCAGGACATCTCAGTACAGCAGCAAGGTAGGAAGCCAGCTGTTCGTTTGAAAAACCAACATTCGCATTCGCATTTGCGAATGTCGGAGGTGAATATTCGCATTCGCATTCGCGAATGTGGAAAAATCGACATTCGTTGAATCACTAATACACATGTACCTCACCCGGGACTCGAACACAGAAAATCTCGTAACAAAAGCTAGAGTGAAGTCCACTGAATCACGGGGTAGGATTCAGAGCACAAACTTAGGATGCAATCAGTGTAATGTTTTGAATGATACAGTTCATGAACTTGAAATATTTACAAGGCCATTATTTTGAAAATGAGTGTGTGAAGCACTTGAAACATGTAAGTTTACTTGGCCTACCATAGCGTAACTTATGTTTATAATTTGGTGAAAATCGGTTGATTGGTTCCCAAAATAAGGCATAAAAAAATTATTTTCTTAATTGATGCTATCTTACAAAATTGCCTTTAAAAATTTTTGTATACTATGCTTATAATAGATATTATCAGCATAAAAAGTTTGGTTGAATTGTTAATGCCACACTTTTCAAAATATTAGGGATGTCAAACTCGATACCACAATTACTCGATACCTGCAATTCTTGAAGAATCATATAATTGAGAATCAGCAAACCAAAAATCGAAGCATTAAAAACTAATTACTACAAATACATAACCTATCACCTCTCGAAATGGTTTAAAATTACTTGATTTATGCCAATAATTGAATCACTCTTGGAAAATTGTTTTGTGCGTGAAAATATAGGATGCTGAAATAATCTGAAAATAAAACTGTACTGGCCGTGTTCAAATACACCATTTAGTATATTAGTATTTAGTAGATTCAGTTCAGGTTGCAATTTGGTAGTTTTGTATTTTAGCAAGTTTCGCTAGATACTAAAAATTAAATACTAAAATACCAAGTACGTCATCATTTTGTCAACTAATTCAGGTCACGCGACCTTTTAGTAAACTAAAACTGCCAATTTGAGCACGGCCTCACTTTCTGCATAATCTATACTTCTCACTCAAATAAAAAATAATGTTTAAAAAACCTACCATATAGCGGATTATTTCAATGTTACCACGGCAAAGGACTTATATAAAGAACCTAGCACTTTATTAATTTGCATGTGACAGAAACTAACTTTTTATTCCACTCATGGAATGTTCACTTTTGCACTTTTTGCGCCTTCCTGTGGCTTTGATATGACGTTTCTTCATTCAAAATATCGTAAATTATGTGTGCATACTTCACTGATTGCATTACAACTTGGTAAGGAACAAGATGAAATTATGTGTGTACCGTTGTAATATTTCCAAAAAAAAAATAAAAAAAATAATTTTATCGTAAAAGGAAACTAAGTTTCTTGACATTTAATGGCTTTGGAATGACCGTCTGGCATCTGCCATGCTTGTTTACTAGACTACTAATGCTTTTTGATTTAATTCCGTGGTAGCGCTGATAGTACTCAAGAAAATAAGCCATGCCATTTAAAAAACAAAAGACGTTTGATTATAACAAGAAAAAACATTTCCATGCACTCATTTTAAAAATGAGCAGTGTAAGTTAACTGTCTTACAAATAGAATGCCAAATTAAAGTGTCTGCAAAATGCCTTTATATGTAGAGGCAATAATGGAGATTTTCTTTATTTACTAATGATGCATTCCCAATCTCGTCCGTTTCTAAAGGGAAAAATTTATTTTCAGCTCTGCCCAAAATTTTCCTGGCTCAAAATCTCCAATCCTTCCCAGCTATGTTTTGTTTATGGTAAACACCAGCCTGTTATAGTATTATCAATATACAGTTATTGTGTCTATCAGTTGCATGTGGCCAGATTCCTTTTGTTGTAAAACTGTGCTATTCTTGCAATATTTTTAATAATTTCATCTGTTTATGTATGGTTTTAATATTATCTCGCATGCCTCTTTTGAACTTTTTGGAATTTCATATGAATATGCTCCCAAGTGTTATATTATTTGTGTTAGTAATAGGCCTACTACTAATGTAGGCCTAGTTTAAATAACAAAATTTCACACCCTCCTGTACAGTATTTAATTCTGTAAAGTAATTGTCTGTAACTAAAAGAATCACAATTTTCGGAATAGAGAATCAAGAGTAGTATCGACATCGAGATCGAGAATCGAGGAAAAGTGGAATAGCTATATCCCTACAAAATATTTGTATGGCTGCAATTTTGAAAATCAATATCTGACCCCACTTAAATCGTTGAACTTTACATGGCCTTCTGTAGCTCTAATATTGTGCACAATAAGGTGGAAATTAGTTGAAGTGCTCCGGAAATATGGCAAAGTGTTATATTTTCTCACCTGGTGTTATTTTCTAAAAAAAGAGGGGAAAAAAAAAAATTCTGTATGCATAATTAATGATTCTAATGAATACTGTTAAAAAAAAAGTTTGGTTAAATTTTGTCAAATTTTTTAATAGTTATATCAAACTAACCTAAATATTTATATTAACTCCATTAAAAAATTGCATACCACACCTAAAACATGTTAGTTTACGTACCCTACTATAGCACTACTTGCGTGAAAAATTTGATAGGAATGTGTTGATTGGTCCTCGGGGTATAGCACAACACCTCTATTTTTTTCAATTGACGATCTTAATAAATGGAGGACAAAAAAAGTTATGTATTAGCACATTCAATGATTATTGTAGATACTGCCAGTATACAAAGTTAAGTTAAAATCGGTTACATAGTTTCGTAAATATAGCACACAAAGCTAAAATGTTTTTATGGCTGCCGTTCTCAAAATAAAGGTCTTGTACACTTAAAACATTTGAATTAATATGACCTGCCACAGTAAAACTTCTTTGCCAAACTTGTAAGTAATAGGTTGATTGTTACCAGAGATATGACACAAAGACTTTATTTTTTCATGTACACTATCTTACAAAATGGCAAAGAAATGAGGGCCCGTATACACAAATTTGATATATATAATAGATACTGCCAGCTTACAAAGTTAAATTAAAATTTGTTTAGTAGTTTTGTAGAAATAACATACCTAGATAAAATGTTTATATGGCCATAACTTTTAAAATAAGTGCCTGAACTACTTAAAACATCAGTTTATATGGCCTGCTGTAGTGCCACTTGTTTGACAAATCTGGTACAAATCTGTTGGATTTACAGGAGATACGGTTGCATTCAAATTTTAATTTGTCACGTGATGCTATCTTACAAAATGGTGGGAAAAAAGAGACTTTGGGTGGGCACATATGATGGTTGTAATATATAATGCTAGGATACAAAGTTACGTTGGAATTAATTACATTGTTTTAATGATATTGAATACAAAGCTAAAATAACTATATGACTTACTTAAAACATACTAGTTTACATTACATGCTGCAGTATTACCTTTGGTAGGAATTGGTCAATTGTTTCCAGAGATAGGACATTAAAATTTTACTTATTAGTGTAGTGCTATCTTAGAAAATGGTGGACAAAAGAGGCTTAGTATGGACACATTTGATGGTTGTACTATATACTTCTAGCATACAAAGTTAAGATGGAATTGATTACATGTTTTTACAATATAGCATACTATTCTAAAATAACTGTATAGCCACCATTTGCTGCAGCACTACTTGCTTGCCAAATTTGGTATGAATCTGTCAATTATTTCCCAAGATATGACATGCTATCTTAGAAAATGGCATACAAGTGGTTATTATTTTGGCATATATGAAGCCTGTAAGAGATACTGTTAGCATAAAAAATTGGCCAAAATTTGTGGAACTGTATGGTAGCTATACCATATAAATCTAAAATGTTCATATAGCTGCCATTTTGAAAATAAGTGTTTCATAAATTTGAATTGCATACATGTACATGAACAAATTTGGTGAGAATTAGTTGAGTAGGTTTCGAGATATAACGTAAATTCTTTATTTTTTCATGTGGTGCCACCATCCAAAATGGTTGACCAACAACAATATCCATCTCTATATTCTATGCCTACATGATGCACTGTCAACATACAAAATTTTGTTTCAATCAATTGAGTAGTTCCCAAGATATGACATATCATCTTAAGCTTTAATGACCTCCATTTTGAAAGTAAGTGCCGGGCATGGTGAAAACTATAAAAGCTAGGTGTCCTTACTAAGTACTATGTGTATACCGAGTTTGGTGAAATTCGGTTCATGTGTTCAAAAATTGAAAGGAGGGGCACAAAAACGCAGTTTCTCTTGGTTGTCAGGGACCTTTATTCTCTGTGGACAGACGCATACTCCATGCCAAATCAAGAGGTGAAGACAATAACAAGAATCCTGGAAAGGGAAGTTTTCCAGAGATGGGGTTACCCCAAGTGTACACTAACTGACAATGAGGCCCAATCCATAGGAAAGCAATGGGCTCAAGACTGTTGTCGATGGGATCAGAAAACCGGACTCTCCAGCTTATCATTCAACAGAAAGCCAGGATAAAGAGTTCAAGAAGGGTCTCGAATACACACTCATGAAAACCATGTCCAGTGGGATAGCCATGTTCCCGAGATACTGGTTACCATAAGGTGCCAGTTAAACAAAGCCTCTATCCCAGCCAACTCTTGTTAGGATAATCAATCCGTTGGCCAGAGGAATCAGAGTGGGAGACAGAGCCCACGACACTTCCAACAGCCAAGGTCATCCATCAAGAAAAACAGAAGCAGAGACAAGGGGTGAAAGCCTCCCAAAAGGGGTACCTACAGAAGAAGTTACCAGGAGATGCACTTGACCAAGCTAACAATTTACCAGAGGGTGATACTATACTGGTCCAGAATCACTCCTTAAGCCAAGCTGGAGAAAAGTTCTATGCCGGATTCGCCCCATCATAATCCAGAGGCAGGGTAATGTCTACTGGGTTTAAAACCCCAGGACAGGTCTCCAAGATCCCTCTCAAACAAATCAGGGCCCTGCACTCTCAGTTTATGAAGGACCCTGAGAAACAAGGGAATGTTCTACCTGAATGAGAACTGTGCCCCAACCAGGAGGAATGGGATAACCTGCATCCCACTCCAAGAAGCCCATCTACAAGAGGGGAACCCATATGTTGCACTTATAACCATGACCCACATCAAGGGACCAGCCCATCCGATTGGGAACTGGCAACTATGCCACAAGGGACTCCAGCTGCATGCTGGCAACCTTGGAAACGAGAGGGTACCTGCACCAGCAGCCTACTAGTACAGGAAAGCTCTCCATTCACTAGTGATCCATCCAGTCCTTTCCCTAAGCAACCAACAACTAAGGGCAAAGGATGACCAACAACCCCAAGAGCCACATTAACACAGCTTAGTCAACAAACTCTAGTTCAGAGGACCCCATCGACAGGAGAATACCTGCATCAGCCATCTACTGCAGCGCAGGGAAGCTCCCCATCCACATGCAGTCTGTCCAGCCCTTCCACTAAGCAATCTGAGGTCAAGGAACAACCAGCTGCTCTGCTTCAGACACCACCTGGGCCTGTCGAGAACTCCCAACCAAAAAGGCATGGGAGTGAAAAAAAAATGTGGGAACCTACCCCATAGTGTTTATCTAGGCCGAGAGTAAGTTCCTTAGTGTATAGGGGAAAGAATAGGCATTAGTAATAGGTCCAGGAAAGAATACTGTACGATATATGTTTATTTCTTTTAGGAATAAAAAGGATTCTATGAAATGTAATTAGTTTTGCAGGGAAACATTTCCCTAGTTGGAACAGTTAGACTAGGAACAGACTGTATACCACTCACTAACATAAATATTGCTCTGCAGTAAGCCCAACACAGACCATAAGCTGTGATGTATAACAGATAAAGAGGGTACATCCAAGAAAGGGGATGCTGAAGCAGAGAAGAGGAGAAAATGCAAACAGTAGGAGGAAATTGATGTTTGTAAATACCTGTAAATAATGTGGGAAGTAATTTAGAAATACCTGTAGTTACGACACCTGGATAGGAAAAATAACCTCTAATGAAAATCACATGAAAGAAATTGCAGGCAGTCAAATGTTTGTAAATAGCACTTGGTTTTGTATGCAACAAGGCCATGAGCTGTAATTGTAAATGGTAATGATAGTCAGAGCAGGGAACAACCAGAAAACCGCACAAGTCACCAGCACCCTTGAGAGCGCAAAAGGTTTGCAGGCACGGAGAAAAGAGGAAAGAGGGGAAAAGGGGAGGTACCAACAGAGTGTGCATACAGAAACAGAAGAGGGGGAGTGACAGAAGCATGATCCAGCCATTTGCACAGACACAGGCAATTCAGTGCCACATCAGAGGGGGGTGAATTGACGCATACTGTCTAACCTATTAGCCTAATTTTTGCTATCACACCTCGCCTGGACCCCTTCCACTACAACTACAGATGTGAGACGACATTGGTTTGTCACTAAGAGGGAGTAGATACCACCCGTCCAACCACCAGTTACCATTTTGCAACCTGCCCTGGCTCAACAGCCACTTACTACAATCCCCTCTCGTGCGCAGTCAGCTTGTGCAGCTACTATGGAGCGGAGGTACGAAAGAGCAGTGTGTAAATGCCACGGAATCCTTACTATCAGTATGTCTGCAGCGCAGATATATATTGAGTTGCAAACCCACAAAATAACAGGTACTCTTCAGTCATCGCCTATCTACCTCTCCAACAAGCACCACAATACTCCGCCGCTTACATCACTAGCCAACTGTCCACTTAAGGATGAGCAGTATAAAGCACTACAGAGACAGTTTCCCTTGGAGGTGTTTGAAGGTCATGCTCATCACACCACCTGCCTTATCGCTACTAGATTTGTTACTCACACGCCTAAAGACTGTTAGATAGCTAGTTGCCAGTTTAGGTAGCAGTACTTGATGTGGCTGAAGCCACATGGAACAGACCCAACAAGGGTGTTATAGAGCTTGATGTAAGGACTATGTGGGTAGAACTTCCAACAGGTGAGTATTACTTATTCTGAATAAACCCTGAGGCACTTTATTATGGAGTTTCGACTACTTATTGAAGACAGAACATCCTTACTCCTTAACTTGTCACCTTCTGCCCTAATTAATCTCGTAACCTAGCACGTCCACAAGGGCTTCTTGATGAAGAATATGGTAACAGGAGACACACCCTAAGACAAAAACAAAACAATTCCTGTAACATGTGATTGTGACTCAATGACGGAGAAAAAAGAGGGAAATGGGGATAGACCATGTAACTTGATGCCTGGTACTGTGGCTGTTCCACATGTCTAGATAGGGCATGGGTCCTTCAGACATGATAGTCAAGCATGGTACCGAGAAGCTATCATTAGGTCACACCTAGGCTAATTCCAAGCTACTGACACCACCCCAAACAATCCAGCATGCCACCACAATTCACCGCCAGGTATTAGAATCAGAGGGCCGGTATGAGTAACTGGGATAGTGGCACAGACAGGAAAAGGCTGAGTCTACTCATCCACCAATGTACGATCCATCGTGAGTCACCACCGGGTGCAGAGGTTCGGAGGAAAGTAAAGTGTCTACCTGATTCTGATCTTCCACAGGAGAGGAACATTTCTACACTTCCACATTGCCGCCGAGAGAACCCTGTAGCATTTCTAAACCTACCACTGCCTACGCCTTTCTCCTACTGAGAAGGAGAAAGGAAGGATAAAGTAACTGCAGCACAACAAATCCAAGAGTCAATGCCCCCAAGGACCTCCAGCTTAGGTGGTGTATACCAAACAGAGGGAGCTCGCTTGAACAGTCTCCGAAACAGGGTGGTCGGTTGGTCAGTTCATCTAAACAGCCCAGCAAGGCCAACCCGAAAGGGGGATGCCGGAGCAAGAGGACTGTTCTACCTCAAAATGCTTGAACCCTGTAACCCTTGGATAAGGCCGAATGTGTCAAACATCCCTCACAACTGCCAACGAAGCACGTGACCCGAAATATCACCTTAGATTTAAGTCCCAGCCAGGCACATGTAGTCTGCACTAAAAGGGAATATATTTGATACTGCTATAAGCCATAACCGAGTAGTCCTCACCATGATGACCTCTACATTTATATAATGAACCTGGCACATCTGTCTTTCATTCAACTCACTAGACACTCCACACCATTTGTTGGGTCAAGTGTTCGGCTGCCAGTCAAATATGGCACAACATATTTTAATCTAAAAGCATCTTACATGTCTCCCATGCATCTTACAGTTTTGTTTAACTACAGAATTGGTTAGCAAAAGTAGCAAGTATGTTATGTATTAATTTCTGTTGAATTGCAAATTGTTTTTAATGGACACATTGCTTACGTGAAATAATAGTTCAGGCCATGGAAACAATGTTTGTTTACTGTTTTGTGTAGCTTCATCTTGGCCTTAGGGGAACTGGTCTAATTTTGAGCCCATTATACCTTGTCATGGCAGCTGCTGTTTCCGGGTGTTTCCATGTTTGAGTCATTGGTCAAGCAGTCCTCAGAATAGTGCTAAGCCCCATGCTTAGCTGGTGCACATAGCCAACTATAAACTAGGGCTTTTGACAGTCACATTACTTGATAATATATACAATACCAACTACCACCTGCTGTTGTTGACCACGTCAAGAAAACTTCAAAACCCTAGTTGGCACCAACTTGTACATAAAGAATATTTATTTGGATTATTTTATATTACCTGTAAAGGTGTAAAAACAAACACACTTGAAATATTACTAAGATTTTTTTTTTTCATTAAGCTGACACTAATTTCTTTACCAACACAAAATCAGTAACACACAGAGTATACAGTTTCTTGAATGGTAAAACTGAACATAGGGGTTTTATTAACTTATGCAAAGTGAGGAAAATAAATTGTTAAGTAAAGAGAAATACAGCATACCTCAGTTCTGCTATCCTGGACTCTGCTTCCTTGCTCATTTCGTCTTTCACTTTTGCTATTGCATTATCATGGAAACGCAGGTACTCTTTGCTGCAATGATCAGTATCATGTACTTTCTCATTTTCAAACTCCATGATCAATTTTTCAACTGTCTGCTTCAGTTGAGTATTTTCGATTTCATGTTCATCTCGTTCCTTTCTAATGCAATCCACTTCATTGTTCACCCGAGAAACTTCACTTTGAGTGTGTCTAAGCTGTTGTAATATTTCTTGATTTCTTTTTTCATAGTTTTCAATTTCTTTGGTAACTTGATCCTGCTCCTTCAACTGAATCATAAGCTTTCCAACATCTTCCTTTGAAAAAAAAAAACAAAATACTAACAACTTACACTTATTTATTAGAGAGCAATCAAAGACAGTTTGAGGTTAATTGAGCACTTTTGAGAACCCTGCTTAGTTCATTATTTTTAAAACCAGTCTGTATCCTTCTACATGTGAATATTAACACTGTCCAATAACTTTTCATTGAACACAATGTTTACAATATACTACTATCAAAATTACAGTCTACTGTATTTATTGAATGGACACAGTAAATATTAAGTACTGCAATAATGCTATCAATAGTTCTTATACATGAAAATTAAATCTAATATATAGCATAGGTTTGTAGATAATGATAAGTGTTATTTTATTTTTACATTGAGGCAATAATGCCAATGTACAGTGTTGTATTCACCCGAGGAAACAAAGAAAATATAATTTTTGTTATTCTGTTCATTGAAATGATTATACAAGGGCAGTACACCAGCAGATTGAAAATGCTGCTGCAAAGATGTTAGTCTTAAACAGCAAACATTGACTAGATTTAAGCCAAACATAGCACATCATAAATAGAGCATGACAGGAAGCGCAAGTTGTAGATACAATGGAACGTTTACTATACATTTATACTTAGCCCATCATTGAGTGCACATGTCACAATATTGTCAAATTATGAAGAGCCTTTTTCAATAACATTTACAAATAGAACCAAGGAAAATATCTAGCAAGCTTAGTTGTTATATATCAAAATGTTAGTGTAATGGGTCCTTATGTACCTCAGTTGCTTAAGGTGTGGGTTGGCAACTGTGATGGTGTGTGTGTTTACGACGAGTGTGGAACAGAGACAGGAAACTGTTCAGGCGCGCATTGATGGCGGACAAGCTGTTAAAATGCAAACTTTATTGGAATACATCCGAGCAAGATGAGTAACCAAGTACATAAAAGTGGCGACAAGGTTTGTAGAGTTGTTTTGAGAGTGCAGTGTTAATATTACGAAGTAGCAGATATGGCTACGATCTGTGTAATCGGAGAATTCATGCCGGGTCGGGACACGTGGAAGACTTACTGCAAAAGAATACAGTATTATTTTATTGCTTATAAAATAGAAAACGATAAAGTGAAGCGCGCTGTATTTTTTACAGTTTGTGGAACAGAATTCTATGACTTGGTTATGTCTTTACTGGAGTCATGATCAACGGATAAGGTATCAATAAGTGAGGTGTTACAAAACTCACAAAACATTTTGAGCCGACGCCGAGCGAAATTGTTGAAACATAAAAGTTTTTGAAACGTGATCAGCGGGACGGGAAAGTATTACAGTGTATCTGGCAGAGTTACGGCGCTTGAGCAAATATTGCAACTTTCCATTTGGAGTGATGTTAAGAGACCAGCTGGTGTACGAAGTACATGACAGGGCGGAGCAGCACACCTTGCTTTCTAAGGACCAACTCACTTTCAAAAATGCAGTTGACGTCACCATGGCGGCTGAGGCAGCAGGAAGGAATATTGCAGATATACAATGTACTGGCACAGAGGTAAGCCCACTCGGGGAGGACCAACATTCAGTGCATAATGTGGAAGATGGAAGACACACAGACATACACACTGACTTTCAGCCAGTAAAGAAAAAGGTACAGGAGGGTTCATTTAAGCAGTCGTGTAAGCGATGTTTTGGGAACCATGCCTCAGAAACTTGTAAGCATGTAGCAACAGTGTGCCATTATTGTTCAAAATGGGGTCACTTAGAGAGAGCATTATGTCTTAAGAAGAAGAAACAACCAAACGTAGATCCTTGGCCCCAGAGTAACGACGGAAGCAAATAGTAGACAGGTAGGACTCATACTATGTTAAATACCGTAGAGGAGCAAGATGATGAAACATTAGCAGAGTACAGTTTATACAGCTTCCATGCACTGAGAAGTAAAGCACTCTTTGTTAAAGATTTGTGTTTGGATGGTAAGAAGCATCGCATGGAAGTAGATACAGGGGCAAGTTTTTCTGTTAACTGTTGGGAAACCTACAAGTCTCTGTGGCCTACACAACCACCCTTGGACAACTCCAACATTGCTTGCAAATTTGGTTGCAATAACAGTTGAAAGTTCAGACGGCTAAGATTGTTTGTGTAGATGTAAGTGGAAATACAGTAGCAGCACTTCCCTTGTTAGTGGCTGTTGTAAATGGGCCCAGTTTACTGGGCGAAATTGGTTCGAGGCCCAGGGGATTTCAGTGGAAGGTATTTTTACAGTTCACAATGTTGTGAAAGAGATGATGTGCTGCAGGGAACTTATAACACAGCATCTGAAGGTGTTTGATAACAATGATCTGGGGCAATATAAGGGCCCGCCAGTTAGCAACAGTTAGCCAGGTAGCAACAGCAATTGACAAACTTGTGTCACGGAGAGACCTATGAACCAGTGGTATATCCATTATGGGAAACACCCATTGTGTATCACGAAAACTGATGGCTTGGAGCGCACATGTGCTGATTACAAGGGCACAGTTAACACAGTGTGCAAGACTGAGTGCTACCCCTTTGTGACCATCAATGAAGCACTGGCATCACTGGCTGGAGGGAAATTCTTCACAAAATTGGATTTGGTAGATGCTTATCTACTGGTTGGAGTAGATGAGGCAACAGCCGAGCTGTTAACCGTAAATACCACTAAGGACCTTTTTTAACCACCTGCAGTTTGGAGTAAGCAGTGGTCCAACAGTTTTTCAAATACTTATAGAAACACTACTAGCAGGGGATGGAGTGGTGGTACTGTTATATGATGTCATAATAGCAGGCCCACATGAAGAGGAGCATTGGACACGAGTAACAGAGGTGTTTGCTAGAATTAACAAGGCAGGGTTGCGACTGAAGAGAAGTCCAAGTGTGTTTTTGCTTCAACGGTAGTGAACTTTTTGGGATACAGAATAGATGAGGAAGGCATCCACCCCACCGAAGACAAGGTGGATGCTATTTGCAAGGTACCAGTTCCTCAAAGTAAGAAGGACCTGCAGGCATTTTTAGGGTTATTGAATTTTTATGAACAATTCTTCAGCTAACGTGCTGAAGCCAATACATTGTCTTCTTGACAAACATGCTGCATGGGAGTAGAAAACAAAGTATTCTGAAGCATTTGCTATGATGAAGGAATTGTTGCAAGCTGAGTGTCTGCTTGTACATAATGACCCTTCAACGCTTCTTGTGTTAACATGCGATGCATCAGAATTTGGAGTTGGTACAGTTTTGACACATATTATGGATAATGGTGAAGAACGACAGGTGGTTTTTAGGTCACACACATTGCAGAAATGTGAACGTAACTATGCTCAGATTGATAAGGAAGCCTTGGGTGTAATTTTTGGTGTGACGAAATTCTAGCAGTACTTGGTAGGCAAGTCTTTTACAGTGGTTACTGACCACAAACCGCGACTGTTGGATCCAAGGCGACCAACCCCAGACATTTTGTCACCACTAATGCTATGTTGGAGTCTACTGTTAGGCATGTATAACAATATCATCAACAAGCTGGGAGTTTGGATTGGACATGCAGATGCCTTAAGCAGGTTGCCTCATTCAACACCCACCATTGAAGTTCCAGAGGTGGCATAAGTTCTCATGTTAGAAGAGATGCTTGAAGAACCCTTGAATGCCCAAGAATTGGCTCAGTGCACCATGGAAGACCCAGTCCTAAAGCAGGTCAAGCAGTATATGCAACATGGGTGGCCACCCAAATTACTTAATGAGAATGTTCTGCCAAATTGGAACAGACAATCGGAAATCTCTATCCGCAGTAATTGTTTTCTGTGGGATGCTCAGGTGGCGTGCTCCTAGGTCATAGCATGAAGCTATGCGTGATGGCCGAGAATGGCCGAAGAGATTGAGAAGATCATCAACCACTGCCAGAATTGTTAGGCAGAACGTAGAGCCCTGGCGAAAACACATGTATCATGGAGTGCACCGAAGAAACCATAGTCCCCACCTTCATGTACACTTTGCTGGGCCCTTCCAAGGGAAAACATTTTTGATTGTCATTGATGCATTCACCAAATAGTCAGAGGTGAAGTTGGTGCCATCAGTGTCATCAGCTGCTTTAGTACAAGAGCTCAGAAATATTTTCAGCACCTGTGGTATGTATCCCTGATATGATTGTGTTTGATAATGGGACTGGCTTTTCATCTTGTGAGATGAAGACATTCTTAGAGAGAAATGGAATCAGTTACAGATACACATCTCGTACCATACAGCTAGCAATGGCCAAGCAGAATGGACCGTTCAAACAGTCAAGGGCAAATTGCGGAAGTTGAAGGCCGGGGATTGGAATACAAGGCTGCAAAGAATGCTGTTTTCATTGCGCACAACTCCAAGCACAGTCACCCAAAAAATGCCTGCAGAACTGTTAATGGGCAGAAAGTTGCAAACCATTTTTGAGAGACTGCATCTCCATTCATCTTTCAGTGCGGTAGAAGAAGTAGCCAAGGAGGTTCGGGGTGGTAACATGAGACGGTTTAAGGAAAAAGACACAGTATTAACCTGCAACTAAGTGGCTGAACCAAAGTGGATTCCTGGAGTAGTTTGCACCAGGGAGAAAAGATGGTCACATGAGACAGTGACACATAGACCAGATGCTGCAGTGCCTTCTTCAGAAAAGGCAACTAGACCATACCAACATGTGGGTTCATTTTCCAGACCAAGGGACAGCAGGCCAGGCCCGGTGGATTGTGGACAAATGTGTGTGAAGTATCAAGAAGATGCAGCTCGATCATTCGGCAGAGCTGATAAAGTTTCAGGATGCTTGCGTGAGCCCCATTAGTGAGATACCCATTCTCCAGTGCCAAGCTGACCAGTCTTGGGAGCCCCAAGGTGGACTGGGTTCACCAACACCAGCAGGAACATCGGGGACGTGACGTGGATGAACTGAGAGGACAGAGACAGACCTCCCTTGCCAGAGGACCTGGAGGCGCCATTTTTTGGGTTTCCCTCGGAGGATTAAAACAAGCAGGTGGTTCATGTTCTTCCTGAGAGACAGACAGCAAAGGAACTACAAGGATGCCTCGAGTTCTCATTACAGAGTGTCACAACACGACCCTGTGAACAGGACCAGGGGCTGGGGACTCTACTAAGCAGCAGGAAGCTGTCTTGACATGGGTTCCACAGAAGCCAAAGAAATGAATGACTGTCCTTTAGTATACATTATCCAGATCTTGTAGTGCTCATTGGTGTAGGATAATCATCATTCTTGAAGGGAGGGAGTGATGTACCAAAATGTTAGTGTAATGAGTAGTAGTTATGCACGTCAGTTAGAGACAGGAGACTGGGCGCACAAGCCATAAAAATGCAAACTTTATCGGAATACATCCAAACAAGATGAGTAACAAAGCACATAAAATTAGTGCTTCTACATTATGTTAAAACTTATTTTATTTTGGTGAAATGTTAGAAATACTAACTACAGTCAACTCCCGATTTTCCAGGGTAATGACTGGTTAAGGGTTCACGGATAACCGATTTCATGGTTAAAGTGATGGGGGAAAAATGTTTACTTTAGGCCTACATACTGTACAAGTAGGTTATGTAAACAAATAATATAGTCATACAAGAATTAAATTTTTTGACAGCCAGTGTGTGGTAATGTCATAAATAATATTTAATCTCATACACAAAATTTTGTATCAGCTAATGCAAGAATGATTGTAATCAAATTTCACGTTGGCTATTTTGACAGCCTACATTAGCATAACAGACATCTGAGAAATATGCGGGCTGGAAGATCGTAGACAAAATGTCTATGTATTTTATTTTATATCATTATAAAACAGCTGTTATAAGTGTAACAAATTTAACTTCCTTCTAGAATAATGTGTAGGTGTTTAAACAAAATGGAACACCGTATGCGATAGTTTAGCTTAGTTTATGTCTTCATCATAGGCCGTAGCTAGTGCTTGCGGCTAACGTCGCCACGTGCATGCTTCATATCAATTGAAGACGCCGGACATCTATTGCAGAGTATTTTAAAAATATTTCTACATTAATTTGACGTAATATATTTCAAACCTGAGTTGTTTTGAGCCCACACGAGATGAAAAATTCACTTTTAAAAGGACGTGCTAGATACATTTATATGACACAGCAGCACAATAGGCGACTGTGCTGCCATCTGTCAGCCAGTGCATGCGGCTCACTTCGGAAACCATGGCCCCATGAAATGACATGCTTTTGATGTGTGAAGTGCAAATATATAAATGAATTCTCAGAGTTTTAAATTTTCCACAAGCTCTATAAATATTTTAAAGTAACATATTTCCGTGTGAAGCCATTCTGCATGCTAATAATTTGGATGCGGCCTGCAATCGCCAAGCGTTTCTAAGGCCAAATCGCCATTTTTTTTTGTTGACTCCCCTTCCACTACAGCAACAAAGTGAAAATAAATGTTGTTTATTTATTAAAAACACACGTGATGTGTTGTTTGCATAGGAGTCATTCTTGTAACAAATAATATTTATGCTAATGTGATATTTTGTCATCCAGTCGTAATCCGTGCCATGGTTAATTTATAAATAGCCTCTGTATGTACAATCGACTGTAAACTACAAGGTCTCACCTTTTTGACGAGCAGAGAGCCAGTGGTAATAGTAAAATACTTTATAGTAAAATACTTTATTATTATGAATGAAAATGTGATATCTGACAATTTCCTTGAATTCCTAACACTTCCGAGTTTCACACATATTCAATGTTAAAAATATGTGTAAATATAGTACCCGAACACTTTTAATACTAAAATTAATCAGTACCGCATTACTCAAATGCCACCAGGTAATTAACAGTGTGCGCATGGGTTATTAATAGCAGCGGTGCGTGACTGGCGGCAGCTGTTAATATTAGACTTTGGACTGGTGGCTATATGGTTTAGCCGCAACCCAATAAGTCACTCCCGGTAAATCGGGAGTTGACTGTATTCACATAATGAATAATTAATATCATAAAAATATTTATACACATGCACACACAGAGGCAAAGATACATATCAAAATGCCCATTGAAATTCTGGGTGCTACAATGGTGAATGGAAAAAAATCTACAAATTTAATATTACATAACATGTTAAAAGCAATTGGGTGTCATTACAGCTGAACTACCAATGTTAAAATACAGTTCTTGGGTTATACACAATAGCTCCAGATTTTGACAGTGTATTTCCACAGTAGTTTCTGATACGCAATACAAGTTTTGTGAGAATTCAGCCAGTCATATAGTTTTTACAGCATCTGAAGTTAAAGTAATTTATGGCTGTTGCTTTTATTAGAGAAAAAAACTTCCCACACATAAAATTTAGATGAATGCTCCAGGATACTAATTACTGAATATTTAGTCCTTGACAAGGTACACCATGAAATTACTTTCTCACACTTTATTCAATAATGGATTTTTCTCAGATGTATTTTCTAGGTTGTCAGTAGTCTGGCAAAATACTTCTCTGTATTGGTTCATATTAAACAGCAAAACAAAAATCATGAGACTATTGTTATTTGATACTGGCATTTGGGGTATTGGGGTACACAAGGCTCTAGTTTGGCTCATGTAACAGATATGTGCACTTTAACTTCACACGGATGGAACAGAAATCTGCTATTGTTAACTCTTGAACACATCAAATTGACATCTCCCATGCATCCATAATTTGCTACATTGACAAGGAAGAAAAAATATGAAACAGGATACCTAATATTTTGTATCAATACAAAAATTCAGTGAAGCCAAGTACTTGTTACAAATATGTCAAGACCCGGGCACTGCCCTGGCAGATAGGTATAGGCCAATGCCCTCTGCCTGATGGTCCAGCATTAAACCAACTTTTAAAATATAAGATGTAAATAAAAAATACAATAAAAACCTTGCAGAAGAATTTTGAAAATGGAACCATCAATGGCAAATTTGCTACCATATACAAAATAAAACTATTATTTTCAAATTTTGGCAAAAAAGCAGTTGTTAGTAAAAAATTTAATACAAAAATTAATTATGAGCAATTTTTATGTCTTATAGAATATGCTGGTGTAGTAACATTTCAAAACTCAATAACAAATTTCTAATTCTTCCCCCTCTGAGCCAAAATTTTTGTAGTTAGTATTATGCAGAAGTTCACCATAAATGAACATGCAGCAAGGTATAATGCATAACAAGACGACTATTTTCTGACCACCTGCATTGCATGGCCTGAGAATATACAGGCAATCCTCTACTTTCATACGTAATGTGTTCCTGAAAATGTGTGTGAAAGTTGAATGTATGAAAGTTGAATCATATATACGCATGTAATACGCGGGGTTCCAAAGTTACAAGAAAATAAAAAAAATAATAATTTTGGTAGAAAGATAATATATTTAATTGAAAATCATGTATAAATATACATGTGCAATACTTTCATACCTGAAATTAAGATCTTTCTCATTGAGATATAATGGCAGAAAGCCTTGTATTGAGTGAATCCCAACGAGACCAGTCCCAGACAATACTGACCACAACGAACAGCCATCATATCACTCCCCTTGACCCGCGAAAGCATGTAACAGACAGGGTGGAGGAATAGCCTAACAACACTAGTCTCATCTCTCAGCTTGTGTAATGTGACTTGTAGGAGTTGTGTTATAGGCCCCTGGTGTTCCACTGTCAATTGCTGCTCAAACAACAAGAAACAAGTCCAAAAGAAAAGTTTTTTATTTTAATTCCTTTGGATTCTGTTAGGTATGTTAACATTTTTTTTGCTAATTATGTCATACAAAATATGTATGTGTGAAATTAGTACAATCATTTCACAAGTATGTTATTGTAAAATAATCTGCAAGCATGTGTGTTAGATTTTATATTTGTGTATCTGACAGATCACACACAACACTTAAGTTTTATGTGATGGCAAGCAAATTAGCAGAAATTGTTAAAACAGATAAATGTAGTTTTGGTCAGTGTCCAAAAAAAAAAAAAATTCGGAGAGGAGGCCGCCTCCTCTCCTGTTTCTAACTCATATATTTTTTATGTGCAATTATTTACATAAAAATGGAATGAAAAACCCTCGCATTAAATTTATTATTACTAGGGATGGGAGCTTGAAAACCAAGATTCGTTTAATCCTTTGAATCCATGGATTCAAGGATCTGAGTATTCGAGAAACAATTTGAGTAAAGATCCAACTTATCGGGTTGAGGGTAGCTTTCCTTTAACAGCAAATTAATTTACAGTGAAACCCTGTTACAACATTTTTCAAGAGACAAAAGGAAAATTAAAGGTTATAACTAGATAAACGTTATAAAATGGAATCATATGCAATCTACCACAATTTTTACGATTTCAGGCAGAAAATAAACATGTACTTAAAGATAAAAACTAAAAGTATACAATAAAATAATAATTAACAAGAATGGCTCTTCAATTAAAAATTGCATTAAATGCTGCCACAAATTATCATTTTGTTTTTACTCGTTTTGCTAACATGATGCACAATTTTCTGATTTTAGGTTAAAGTATCTGTTTTTCTTTTGATATCTGATAACATAGCAGGTTTCTTTAAATTTTATTGATGTTCAGTTTTAAAACTCAAAGAATTTTGTATCTTGAAATTAAAAAAAACTTTTCCAACTAACTTTACTTCTGCTTTAACTTCTCCACTGTCCAATTTGTATGCTAAATGAAAATGGTGAACAATATGGACAAAGATGACCACAGATATGGTGTCTTCCAAATGACTGCACTTAATGCACACTCAATGCACTCTGAAAACTAGTAAAGTGTAATTATCATACGATTGCCCAAAGTGAGTGCTTATTTATCTGCCATATTGGACTTAAAAAACTGTTGCACTTACTTTGGAAACAAAGCGAAAAAAATTGCACTAAGTGTGCACTTTTTCACGGCAATTGACAACATGGAGCGTGGAAAAACAACTGTACTGACTTCAAGTTCCGGCAGTTGGAACATATGGCACTTGGCCAGTGCATATTGAGTGCAGTCCAGTGCATTAATTGGAAGACTGCTATCTCGAAGTAGAACTCAAATGGAAGAGTAGTCTTCAATTTCGTTTTACTGCGTTGGCTTTACTTATTATACATGGTTTTGCAATGGTGGCCATATATATATACAAAATAAATAGAAATACAACACTCTCATATATTCCGTAATGCATAAAGGAACACCGTATTCACACAGGTTCCTTACAAGTTACAATAATTTCATC
Organism: Clitarchus hookeri; assembly: GCA_002778355.1. Lineage (NCBI taxonomy): Eukaryota > Metazoa > Arthropoda > Insecta > Phasmatodea > Phasmatidae > Clitarchus > Clitarchus hookeri. The sequence goes on along the minus strand of NQII01001589.1, from coordinate 216,325 downwards.
CATAGGTTTTTTTTTTCACTTTGTTGAATGATTTAAATATACAGTGCATAAAATGAATAAAAAAGTGGGAAGTACGTGTACTTTATTATTAATTAAAGCCAATAAATAATGGAAATCTTAAATATTGATCAATTAATATTTTATTAGTTTCTGCACAATAAAATATAACTTTTTGCGCTGTGCCACGCCACGCCCTGAGCCATCAGCGCTGCGTGGTATGTAATACAGGAACTGTTTGAGTTGCTTGGGTCCGGATCGTGCGCACATGCAGCATTTGGTAATAGTGCCATCTGGTTCTGAATAGTGGAACTACTTAGAATCTTGACGCTACTATCTGTGACAATACAAGAAACTACGCTCATAGAATCTGTGACAGATGTTATAGATTGTCTGGACAGTCAACACATTTACTTGGTTGCCCTAGTACGGGTTGGTTTTATTGCAAAACAAGTTCGTGGTGCATATATCGTTATTTAAACTTTAAATGTGCTATTTAAATGTAGTAAAACCAACATGTCTGAAAGTGATTCTGACTAAAATACCGGTACTAACGCAAGTAGAACTAGAGAAATTGTTTGGAAATTTTTTAGCAGGAAAAATAGTATTGAAGGCGTGTGCCACACATGCCAGAAAAAATAGACGCATCATCAGGTTCAACCAGTGTTCTTGTACAGCAATTGAAAATACATCCCACAGATGAGACAGAATACAAGAAGGTAAATTTGATCAATAAAGATAGCTAGAGTAAAGTGAAAGTACCTGAAAAAAAAAACCAGGTCAACAATTGAGTCTTCGAGAAAGTTATGCCAAGAAGTTTAAAATAGATGCTGGCACTTTAAGAGCTACGGCAATAACAAATAAAATTGCATGCATAATGGCAATTGATTATTAGCCATACAGTATTGTAGAATATGCAGGATTTAGGAGTTTGGTTGAGGTACTGGAACCTAAATACATTCCCAGCCGCACTACATCCTCTCGTGCAATAATACCAGCACTTTACCAAGAGGAAAAACTAAAACTTTCACAAGAGATTAGTACAGACATAGACACAGGCATAACATCACTGCATTATGTTACAAATGACTTTGTTATAAAGAACCATGTGCTCTGGAATTTAAATTTTCAAGGTGCTCATACTGTACCAATGTGCATGACAAGTTTGTCGAATCAGTGTTGGAGTGGAAGCTACCTGTGGACAATGTTCCCGTCTAAATAGTTACAGGAACCTAAAATCAGCATTGCAGAGAACCACTTGGCATCAAGTTCAGTAGTTCACCCGCACGCTTCAGCCTGCAGTAACTGATGCCAAAAAAGAGCACAACACAGACTACCTGCTTGCTCAGGGATGTGCAATCATCAGTCATTACCACCACAGCACCGTAGCTCGTGAGAGGCTACATAAATTTCAGTACCAACTAGAAAAGCCTCAACATGAACTGTTACCTATGGTCGCAACTAACTGGAACAGTACGTACATAATGCTCTCCCACCTTGTGGAGCAACAAGCACCGGTTTCTGCAGATCTTGGTACATCATTGACCGTCGAATGCTTTACCAGAATGGAGTGGAAGCAGGTTGCTGAAATAGTGAACGTTCTTAAACCTATCGAAGAGGCCACAAGGGAATTGTGCCACGAAAATGTACCTACCTTGTGCACTAAAATATATCTCCTAAATTGAATTGAGCATGAGATCAACTCCCACACCAAGGAAATGCAGGACAAAAGTGGAGATTTATTTGCAAAGTCCCTACTGAAAGTTGTAAAGTGTCGTTTTCCTTTGTATCGCAATGTTAAAGAAGATGTCTTTGCTATGATTGTAGACCCTAGATTCAAAGCAGTATTACTGGCTGAACATGATATTTCTTTNATAAATGTAATGCAAGTGTTCAATTCGGACATTTCATGTAAAAATTTTCTGCACTGGCAACAATGTACCGAACCAATTAGTTTTAGAAAATGTAGCATTTTTGTTTTATGTAGACCTCTACCATATTGATTGTGAAGTTTTAATTTGAGTTGGAGTAAGCAAAATATGCATGACACAAGTACTTGTTACAAGGGTTAAGTATAAGTTTGTTCTGTTCGGCATCTCTTCTTGGTTTTTGAAAGTTGAGAGAGTTGAAGTCACAACCCAAGTCAAAAAGTCGCTAAAACCCTTTTAAGATTCATGTGTGTATTAACACTTCTTATAGTCTGTTAAGATCTTGTTACACACACAAGTATTAAGAATTTTTTTTACAACACAGACGTATTAAAAGTAAAGGTTTCTAAGTTAAACAAGCAATCTTTTAAAATACATAAAATATTTGTAGACAATTTCAAAGTGAGTCCCAGAACAGTGAACAACATATTGGCTGTATTTTTATAATACCGAACAATAGAATCCAATGTCGCAACCCCTTTTATTAAGAATATCTCTCTTCAAAAACTCATTTTTGAGGAACCAAGAAAAAATATTTTAAAAAAAGTTGGAAAATTAGAGAGAAATCAGTTAAAAAATAAATTGCTACACATTGTGTTTAACACTAATCCATGCAGTGCATATCTAAAAATAGATACCACTTCCATTCTGATGTACCGGGGTCAGGGTGGGTCAAAATATGTCAGAATTTCAAAACCTTCTATTAAAATCATTCCTCACTAACAACCCTATTCCTCAAACTGTGAGGGGTTCTTACAGTGGAGCTATACTGTATGATTTCTCCTTAGGAGTGACAGTTGATTGCATAGAAGCTCCAAGCACACTTACATAATAGCCCACCTTCTGTGCATTTGACATGCACATCACATGCATCACACAGCTGTGCACCTCGTACGAGCATGATCCATGATGGACTTATGCTAGCCAAGGGACAAGATTGAATGACACATGCCTTCCTCCAGCTAGGTTGTCATGGGTGCAATTACGTAAGACCAGAACACGTGCATCCTGAAGTACAGAACTGCTCCGAAAGCTCGTGGGTGACGTGCGCAAGAAGAGGGGGTGTGTCACTGCAGGTGCGGCGATGAATGTGAAGGTTGTAACGCCTCAGCATTGCATTCTCTAAGGTAGGGGGTGGGGTGACCTATCTGCGCTGTGTACGGCACCTGTGAGCCCTCCAAGCCCTGCAGATGAGTGGGGTCAAGTCCGTACCAGGTGTTCTAAGCCTGGGTTCCCCTTCATCGCTGGACATGCTACCCCCCGAAAGGTCAGTGATGTGGACACCCTGCACTCCCCCGCCCTTTTCTGAGGGGAAGCGTTCATTGTCCGCCTCGAACACTATGCAGCAGAGGATGGAATCACCTAGGGACACATCTGGCGGCCAATAGCACCATAGTGTCTTGGGCGTCTCTGGTCATGACAAGGGCTGCTTGATGATAGGCTCTAGGCCTGTTGGTGGAAAACCTCAAAATTCGGAAATGCCTGTTTGGCGTCAAGCCCGGAGTCCTCCCGGGGAAAACTCCAGGGATGGGGTTGAGGGACAGTCTATACCCCACTGCAATCCTGAGTGCGTGGGGAAGACGACCCAGATGTCCCAGATGTGAGGTGTCTGGCTGTGAATCCTGCGAAGCCAAGAGGGCATAATGGGGGTGGCAGGCCTGCTATCCTGAGGTTCGTGTGGGTTGGGGTTGCAAAAACTGTGGCCAAGTCCACCTCATCCTCTGGGTTGTATGGCTCTGAAGCGGCGTTTGTACCTGGCTCAATGCAATCATCGTCTGGGTCACTTGCCACACGTATGTCATCGCTGTGAATTTTCTGTGGCCTGCTGTCCTCCAGCTGTACTAAATAGGATAAGGTTCCTGCGCTACAATGGTCCCCGGGCCTTTCCAATGGGGGACCAGCCCCACAAAAAACTGTTTCTGCCCCACTGATAAGAGGTGTGCGTGCTCATAAACGCATTGCCTGGGTTGAAGGGTGGAGGAAGGGGGAGGGGGCGGAAAGACACAAGCGTATGACCCGAGATGTAGACTGCCCGGTGGACGCGTGCTCTCTCTCTCTCGTACGGCATCTTCTGCCCGCCATGGACGAGACTTTTCTTCAGTTCCCCCTGATTCTGAATCACCAACTGGCCCGGCCTAGGCAGGTCTCACCCACCTGGAGGGCGGCGAGAGTCCCATGAGGACGGACAACCAGAGTCTGCTCTGGTTGGAGTGGGCGTAGGGCTAGGAGTCGAAGTTTCCAAGGTGGCCCCTGGCACTTCAATCACTGAACCTTGTAGTTGAGCATGTCCCTGGCAAGTACAATGAACAAGCGGTTGAATTGTACCACCACCCCAACACTCAAAGTCAGGCACATGGACACCACCTGGGCCAACATCTTTCCCCTGTCCCATCGTGGTGAGCCAGCAGACCAGCCACCTGATCAGTGTCCAGAGGCGACATGCATGATGGTGAAGACAGACGCAACCTATACCTACGATGAAATCTGATGCGAGGTCCTTAGGGCACAGGTGACAGACAAGTTCACACAGAATAAGCAGACGACATGCAAATCCGGGCACCTGGATCACTACCGGTCTGTCAATGAAGTCCTCCAATGCCCCGCGCAACATGATGACGCCCCCTGCCGGGTGTTTGTGCTGCTGTCGGCCAGCACTGCACCATGACAACACCTCAGTACGTCACTCCAGTCTTGGATTGACAAGGGGATCTGCCAGTATGTGTACTGTGCCAGACACATAAGACCTGCCACCGTGGAGGAGCAGAACAGCAATGCCCTAGGGAACCAACCCGGCCATTTGACACAGTCGCTCTCAATGTCATGGTCCCCTAACCCAGAACCACCAGGGGAAAATGCTTCGTCATCGTCGTCATGACTGACCACTTCCCCTGCTGGGTGGAGGCATTCCCAGTTAGTAACACACGGGCCAGCACCATTGCCCACCTGCTGGAATCATAGTTATTTCCCCATTGGGGTTATCCCTGGGTGCACCTGACCAACAATGGCATGCAGTTTACAGGTTGCAAATGTCAGACGGACTGCACCCATTGGTGTGTAAGGCACCACACCACCTCTGTCTAACACTGACAGGGCAATCCATCTGAGCAACGGAACCAGGAGGTGAAGAACCAGTTGCAGATGCGCATTAAGGTATTAAGATGGGTGCAAATCAGGTTCCACTCCAATACCTCTTTGGGTAAAGACTTATTCCCCTTAATGACGAGATGTCCTCAATGAGGTTGAAGGCTCCCATCCTGATGGCTTGGGTTACGATGGGAAACCCACAACCAACCCCTTTGATCCTAGGAAGCACGGGAAGTAAAGGATCACCCATTTACCTTACAACAAATGGTGGCCCAAAGGCGTGGGGCGTGAGAATAGCCAGATACATTCAGGACCCACACTGTGATTAAAAAGAAGACTTCCAGGAGTCTCAACTGAATAAAAAAATGAGTAACCAGGTGAGAATGCAAAGAGTAAGTATGGAGGAAGATAAGATTTCCTTGATAGACAGAGAGGCGACATCTTTTGAAAAGAAGTGCAGTGCGGCTATATGTTCAACAGAAGGACAAGCAACTTGGGTAAACTGCAATATGTGCAGGACGCAATTTCATCAAGGATGTTTGGGTTTGTCGAGAAGAGGTAAATCTAGCCCTGGGATGTCATTTCTTTGCGAGAAAGGACAGAGTGCTGCAAGACATTGTGCATCAGAGCACTGTAAAGGAGACTAGCATCATCGCATCCAGTGCAGGAGTTGCAGCTGCTGGTATCACTGTGTCTGTTTGGGATGGACAGAAGAGCTGCAAGATATAGCGGGCTTATCATATACTTGCGAACAATGCCAAACTGCCAAACAGGGACTAAAGGCAGTATTATTACCACAATTCCTGGGGAGAAAATTTGAGGATCCCACTTTGTTTGTGAATTATTGCAAGGAGATTTGCAGGAAGCAGAGGTGTTAGAAACTAGGTGGATAGACATTACCAGACATCAGCTTTGCGGGGAAGCAGAACGATGCTGGAGGAACGGAGAGTGGCATAGGCACCTGGACCAAACTGCGGGGGAACGATTAGCAACACATTTTGGGAGAGAATTAGTCATGCAGGCTCAGATGTAGGCATTCTTAAGGGAACTGGAACCGAAACACGTGGAGGAAATAGTTTGAATGGCCAGAGGTGCGAAAAGAGACTAGGGATCGGAGCGACCGGGGATGGTTAAGGCTCCTCAGAATGTGGATAATGCGCACAAATGACATATGCCACCAGCCAGCAGGAGGGAATGTTGGTCATGCGGGAAAACTTGCCATTGGAAAGCGGAATGTCCTACCACCCAACCCCGCACAGAAACAGTAAGGAAAGATAGTTCCCCACCTAATCCATTACACAATTTGCAGGAGAAACGAAAAACCTGGCCTCACCAAGGGAGCCAGGAAAGTAGATGACATGGTCCCTGAACCAGCCCATAGGATCAGTACATTGAGTACTCCAAACGCCAGAGCATGAGGCGAAGCACCGCAGGTAGTAATTTGAGTAGGGAAGCATGAGCAACGTGCTTTGCTGGATTCAACCGCTTCCACTAACTTTGTAAACACATGAATCCTCACCCCAAAGGAGGAACGCCAAATTAGCTCCTCAGCAGAAACCGTCGGATTGGACCCGAACGGAATATATCTGCACCTAGCTGGAGAAATACACTTACCAGAAACTTAAGGACACGGTGAAGTCGAGGGGACTCGTTTCCTGGCTACGGACAACCTTCTGGAAAAATAATATTAGGCCAGTCATGACTGTACGAGCATGACGGCATTCTGGAATTTAAAGGAAGGACAAGCCATCTAGACAAAGAGCAGCACATTACCTTGACCTGGAAGTCAGGAGAAAAGAGGACCACAGTAAAGGAAGTGAATTGGGGTGCAGTGCAACATAACATAGCTGGGGGCACAGCGGAGGAGTTGCGGGAAATACTGGGACAATACTCAGAAGTCTTTGTGCGATGGGAACCTTTGCGCCAGACGCGGATCTGTTAACATGAGATAGTGCTGACGTCCAAGAAGCCCGTATGGGCTTGTCAAAACCGCCCCTCCCCGAGAAGCTACGGATTATTCACCTACAAGTGACAGACATGAAATGACAGAATTTAGTGGAAGCCGCCCACTCACCATTCAACTGTAGAATTGTCACAGTACCCAAGAAGGGAGGAGAGCTACGGTTCTGTGTAGACTACAGGGCGCTAAACGAAATCATCTGCGACGCGGCATCACTCTCCATAAACATGGAGCACAACTTAAAGGATCCAGGGCAGGCGAAGGTGTTCTCGACGCTAGAACTGCAAAGTGGCTACTGGCAGATTCCGATGGCACCAGAATCTAGAAAATACATGGTCTTCACTATGTCTGGGTTATGCCATTTGGGTTAAAGAACGCCCCAGCCACTTTCCAGAAATTCATGTCTTCGGAAGTACTGGTTGACTAAACCCGGAAATATTGCTTCACGTATTTGGATGACATAAATATATACTCTGATTCTTGGAAGATCACAAGCGACATCTGAGCCTGGTGTTGGTAAGGTTAGCAATGCACAATCTAATTTGCCGGCTAGGAAAGTGCCATTTCAGGCAGGACCGTATTGAATACTTAGGCCACGTAGTCACTTCAGAAGGGAATGAAGCCACACCAGAGGTTGTCCAAGCAATACCAGAATTTGTAACCCCGCAGAAAAGGAAGTAGCTAAGGCAATTTATTGAAACCTGTAATTGGTTGCAAAACTATATTCCGAGGCTCTCAGAATGTTCAATTTTACTGAATGAGCTATTAAAAAAGGACACGAGGTTTAAATGGACCTTGAAACATCAAGAAACCTTCGAGGTAGTGAAAGCACAATTTAAGAACATTCAACCCCTTTGCTGGCTGTACCCTACTTGCCCATTGATCCTTCAGACACATGCTAGCGGCATAGGGATGAGAGCAGTACCAAGAGAATCCAGAGGATGGCACATGACAAATAATAAGCTACGCCAGCACCACTCTATCCGAAACAGAGAAACAGTACTATATCAATGAGCAAGAATACCTCACCATTATATGGGCTATCAGGAAATAACGCCACCATCTCGAAGACCGAACCATCATCTTACGTACCAATAGCCAAGCTCTACTATGACTGAAACAAATGAAGGAGGAATGAGTGAAAATGACATAGTGGGCTCTTACTCCAGGAATTTTCCTTCATTGTAAGGGGGTGGAGAATCAGCTACCTGATGCAGTGTCAAGGGCACTGCAGGTGGTAACCCCGGTGGAAGAAGTGTGTGACTGGGAACAAATGTTACCAATGGAATCAAAAGGGCAGGCCCCACCAGAGTTGACCCTATTTCAGGCCTTATGACGGGAAACTTGGTTGTACAACAAATGCCCCTTATGGATGGAAAAAATCCACCGTGCACAAGAATGGGACATGCGGATGGTCCAGCTCATTTCCAAGTACCCCCAGGACTACTGGTGTGACCTTGACATAGTAAAGAAGGGGACGGAAGACCAACGGTATGAGTACCTTAGGAACTTACAAAACGCATCATTCGTATGTATTATGATCACCCGTTAGCCGGACATCCGGGTACCAGAGAAACTCTATGAGAGATAACAGAAGTATATTGGTGGAAGGGAGTTCATATCAAAGTCAAGGTGTGCCAAACCACTAAAACGTAACCCACGACACACCCTCCCCCAATGGCCCGAAGACCCAAGGCACCATGGAAAGAAATATCTCTCGACTTGATGGGCCCCTATCCAAGGACCAAGTAGAGTAACAAATATATTCTGGTGGTTACGGACCAATTTACCAGGCGGATAGAGGCCTGAGCGTTGAGAAACGCTAAAACAAACATCTTGTTGAATTCTTGGACACACAGATATTTCGTAGGTGGGGGTACCCGAAGGTGATACAGATAACAGGACCTAATTTATCAGGAAGAAGTGGGGAGAATCACGCGCCTGCTGTGTAGCCAAACACCGTACCACCGTTGCTTACCACCCCCACGAAATCCCACCGAACAGCGAAACCAGTGTTTTAAAAAAAGTGCCTCTGCATTAGGGTGAGAACACCATAAAGATTGGAACCTTTACTTTCATGAAATTCTGTTCACCACCCGATAACACAATGAGGCGGTGCAGAGCTCTCCTAGTCTGCAGTTAGTAGGTCAGTTTCCTCAACAACAGAGGGAATAGGCCCTACTAGAAGAAGGAAGCAGAAGAGACTGTGTACCCCGGACTCCAGCCACAGTATGACATGAAAGAGCCTAGGCCGCCCAGAAACAATACCAGGAGAAAACTTACCCCACTGTAACAGATGAAAGCCAGCCTGGAGGTAGGTTCTTACGTCTACGTTAAGACCCACCCATTATTCAAGGCCTCCGCCAAATTCTGCGCAGAGTTCACACCCTGTTGGAAGGGAGCATATCAGATAAAAAGAAAGGAGCAAGAAGTATACTGGGTTGACCTCATGCCAACCAACACACTAAAGGTAAACCGTAGTGCACTACACCATGCAAAAGAAGCCAGAGCCCGATGACTCATCAAGCTTCAGGGGATGGGAAACCCTCCCGGGAACCAATGGGCCTCCGCCTAGCCCCTAGACCTCTACTATTTTATTAACTACACTGCCGCCAAGTCCATAAAACAGCAGAAGCCATAGCCCCCACTCAATGAACCTGGACGCCCAACCCGGGTATCCCACTGAAGCAGGAGGACCACCCTCCGGGAGCGCCAGCCCCACCACTACCTTGGC
>NQII01001589.1:109088-206600 GCA_002778355.1 Clitarchus hookeri | reverse complement strand
GAGGAGATACAAGGAACGGCGTTGCTGGAAGCGCTACCAAAAATCAGGGCAAATTCAGCAGACACAGTGGAGAGAAAGGGCAGGGAGAGAGGGGATCTCACACCAAGGCCTACATCATCAGGGAGCCCTTAGGTCCATGCCTAGCAGCCCCCGATGCATCCCGTCCCCACCCTTCTTATATCAGCCGCTTATGATGAGAGAACCTGGTAAGAAGAACCCCCATCATCACTAGCGGCCGCCCACTTGCCCACGAGGGAAGGACTCTGTGTGTGACCTCGTTGAGGTACACCTGCCCAGAAATGGACCCTGTGTGCAGCCCAGCTGCCAGTGGGAAGTGTGTGGCATGGGGCCAGGGTCATCAGCCCATGTCACACACGTGCTGGGTGGTCTACCCCGCGTTAGGCGAAGACCGCCGTCAGTGTGGGGCAAGAGAACAAGATGGCAGCGAATGAGGAAGAGGGTGCAAGAGAATGAGATGGCAACGAGCAAGAACAAGGAAGCGAATGGAGACAGAGAGTGAACGAGGAGGAGAAAGTGGGTGGAAGCGAGCGAGATGGGAGAACAAAAGAGGAAGTGGAAGCAAGCGAGAAAGGGAGAGCAAGGATATGAGTGGAAACCACGCGTGATGGAACATGGGCGACAGAGTGTGAAAGGAAATGAGCAACAAGTATGAGGCAAAACCAAGACGCCCCTTATGACTGAACAGTGGCGGAGAAAAAAACTGAACAAGTATGGAGGAAGCAAAGAAGTACCAGGGGACCGCAGTCAACCTGATGAAGAGAGCCCACAGCAATCTGGAGGTGGCCCCAGGACACCAGGACAAGAGAATGGCAAGGGCGTCCTTCCCACTACACGCTGTCCAGGTCCCAGTGCGGTGTGAGGTGCTCCCTAAGCAGACGATGGAGTTGAATGAGGCCAGATGAATACAGCCTTGGCGTAGGTACCGAGAACGTCCCTGGCGCACACCATGCCAGTTACAGTGGCCCAGCCAGCTGACCCAGTGACAGACTCTGTGTGGCATGAGATAAGTCTGTATTGCTTCATGTTGCTTGCTGAGAGAACCGTGACGGGGAACCCAGCCTGATATTGACCTTAAGTGCAACAAGCCTCCCCAGCACTAGTATAAAGGGCCAAACGCCTCAGTACCTCGACGGCCCGATGCCGGTACCAGCATAGTGAAGAGTGTGAGTGTGCAAATCAGACCAGTAAAGAGACCTCACCGAGCTTTGCACAAGTCCCACGCCTTTAATACCTGTTAAGTTTAGGAAACTCTAGGCCAGCCGAATTGTAGATATATTTTTTGCCAGAGTAACAATGTTTTTCTTTCAGCTCACTGTAACACCGCTCATGTAAGCGACAAAAGTTGCATGAAATTAGTTTTGAACTCAGGAACAGAGTTTCCAGTCCAGTAAGATAGGAGTGTTTTTCTTTTAAACGGCCTGCGTGCTGCCCGTAACTGTAAAACCCATATCACTACACGTAACTGTAAAACCCATATCACTACACGTAACTGCTGCCACGCAACTTGCCAATTACCAGCCGTCCGCCACACAAACCTGTTTTCAAGAAAGCCTCCGCTTTAACAGGACAGCAGAAGCAGAGAAGACATGACACGTTTATAATTACTGTGATCTGGTAGTACTGCAGCTGGCTGGGCTGGTTGGTGCCAGCGGTGGGCTGCTGGTCCTCGTGGGTCTGAAGCACAAATTGGTGATGCCCAGTGCTACTGGAAGTCCCAGTTGAATGCTCACGATGATCGCGTGCGGCACGCCGGAGATCTTGTGGGTTGGCTGGAAGAGGGAACTGGGGGGAACTGGGAGATGAGGCCTCTCCAGTTGTCGGGCGGCTTGAGCTCGTTCCCGTGGGGACAGACTGCTGAGGGCAGATGCCACTGGGTTGCAGAACAATTGGCTATGTTCAGAGGCAGTAGCTACCCTCTTAACTCTCTACCTTGCACCACTCCTATGGATGAAAGGAAAATGGGTAGGTACAACAGTCTACCACCTGAGGAGGAGCAAGCGACGAATTCCCCTAGCTATGTGTGCAGCCAGTTGGGGCTAGGCCACCCAGACTCAGTCCCATTGCTCCAACCGGCTAAGAAAACAACATGGTGGATGGAGCAGTGGGATTGGGAAGCCTAGCCACGTCATGGTGCATGATCCAGAAGGGGTCAGGCCATCCAGAACCAGTCTTTTAACTCCACCCGGCGAAGATAGCAACGCAGTGAATGGAGTGGATGTGAATGGGGTGGATCAGTTGGTCTGGATGACTAGCCACCTTGTGGATTGAGTTACTAGTGCTTGGGACTCTGCCGTACGTGTGCACCAGGTACCTTTGTGTACCTGGTCCACAGTATGGGTGGCCATCTAATAGGTGTGTTTTACGATGTACGTGCGCTCGGTTAAGGGAGTCCGCAATCCTACACTAGTTTCGGCAAAAAGGGTTTTAAGACGCGGTCTCCTTCTTTTCCTTAGTAGGTTGATGTCTCCTGGGATGGAAGTCACAATCACCCTAGAAATAAGTACTCGGGGTTAGGTAAGAACACGTGTTCATTCCCACAGAAATATACACTGTGGCATGTACTAACTCCTAGCTATCAATGAACTGTAACGGAGGTAAACAATGGTAAACCAGGTAAAGGGGACTGGATCTAAACTAGCCAAGAGCAGATATGGCTAGGTAGCTATGATAACAACTGACCCTAACTAATTCTATGCTGTTGTCCAGAATGGACTCGGGTTCACTAGCAAAGTGGTAGTGAGTGTAGAGTGGGGTTGAAGACTTTTTTGGGGGTCACTGGACGAAGGTCTAGAAGACTTCTAAAGATAGCGGTGGTCCTTCGTTTGGAATGTAGTAAGCAGAGAGCTCCAGCACAAGATGTGATGGAGCGAGCTGCTGAGTATCAACTGCCGTTTCGGAGCTGTGTGCGCTTGCCTATATGGACGGCTGGCTGCGGGCCCTTCGGGCTGGAACTCCTCCCTTAGCGGCGAAGGCTGCATTCTCTCGGGGGAGGCTGGAAGTGCGGTTATCCTTGTATGCTAGTGGCATCGCTCCNACATGTGACATCTGATATACTGGTGTAGATGGCCTTGACTGCAGTGTCCTCGAGTGCCCCTTGTCTAGGGGCGTGCTGGTGGGCTCTGGAAGCAAGTTATCCTGGGTTCAAACCCCGCTAAAGTTGACGTGACATCATGTGAAGATGAGGCGATGTCGTATTTAGTAAATATGTCAGTATGCGTGACGCATCAACATGAAGTTTCCCCTATATAGCGAACATATAAAGTGTTCCCTTCAGATTCATTATTAGAAAGGTTCTATTGTATTTACAAGTTAATTTGTAACATTTTCAAGTTAAGTAACATTAACTTTGTTTATTGCAGAACCAATGCATATATAAAAACAATCCAACATTTTTGTTTTAAGCCTATCACTTGACTGTCGACAGCTACGAAACATGTAAACAATCTTATGTATGCTTCCTGTTGCCTATTTTCACAATTAAGTATTTATATGAATAGAGAACATTTTTTTTTTTTAAATTTTTGTCTTTAGTTGATCTTACCCGGTTTGTTCAATTACTCGATTTACTTTTTGGACATTGCAAACAGAAATTAGTTAAAAATTTCTTTTAATTGTGCTGCAGTTCACCAATACCTTTGTTTCAGTATTATAGTAACCTAAATTCAACTAAAATATATGGAAAAAGTTTTTTCATACATCAGCAGCACATCGGTGAATCGGCATTACAGAATCAACACATCTGTGATTCAACACATCTGCACAATTTTTTGAATCGTCACAACTCTAGTTACTTGCTTGACTTTTTATTCTTACTCATTTGAAGATGTTCACTTAAACATTTATTCCATTGTTATTAGAGCTGGACCGTTACTGATCATGATAACTTGTCATTTTTTATAAATGTATGCCTTTTCATATGGTGGCAAATCAACAATCATTAGGTGTAATAAAAACCAGAACTATTAAGAAAACCATTACACACACATTTATTTTCACTGTAGCATTTACAGAAAGAGGACATATTTCTTCTTTATTGTTTGCAAAAAAAAAAAAAAAAAAAAAAAAAAAAAGGGCCCAAACTTTATGTTACCGCGGTTGTGCACTACCATCACTTTTATTCAGATACCACATTGCAACATATAACGAACACACACATTTTCTTTGGCAATTCCGGGGAAATTATAGTGTTTTATTTCTGCAAGCACCTTCAAAAGTATACAATTTTAGTACAGTGTTGAGAGCATGGGACATTGGCATGGTGGACATGAAGAATACCAACATGGTTTCGCGTCATAGCAGTGCTGGAACACGAACTAACAGCGCAGTAGTATTGCAAGCTGATTCCAAGAGTTTGCAATTAAACATTTGTATTTACATAGAGTTTCATCTACTATAATTTAACTTACAGTAAATAAATTCTGTTACCGAATCATGGCTGCGGTAGCAAGACATTGCAAACATGTGCAAGCAGTTTGCATTACATTAGCAAATAGCACTGCAACTGCTCGCACCAAACCTCAGTGTTAGCAAAATCTACTACCAAATTAACCAAGAAGATGTACCTATTTGAACTTATGACTTCATCTACAATGATGATGACAAAGTAAAACTGCAACACCAAGGAAATAAATTCCCTTCCTGATACAGCATTTTTTTTTAATTGCAAAGATATTTTCTGACAACCAAAATGTATCTAATGAAATGTTTACTGGTAGCTATTCAACTTTGAAACTATTCGCATGTTATTCAAAAATTTTACTATTGAATTCAAAAATATTCAAACATCAAAATCCACTATTCGCACACCCCTACACTTAGGTAACGTTGTTATGGCATTTTATTTGTTGGTTTTGGGTTAACTTCACGGATCATCCTCGTTGATTTAGAACTCAATTTTTTTTTCCAGTAGTCAATTTTTGAGTTAGGTTCGTCTCATTCCATTTCACTACTGCTCATTTCATGCTTGTCAATTGCGATGTGGGAATTGTCCGAGTAGAGTAGGGAATCATCCCAGCAAAAGGTCAATCAAAAAAGATGGCGGCCGGGGCGAGCAGCCATCGCCCATCTAAAGCATGGAGGGATGTTGTGATATGGGCTTAGCCCATACATGAATATGATCATAAGTGGTCAATATCCTCTGCCCCACGCGCCTCGGTGCCGAGGGGCTGGGTGTGCATGCCCTCATCAGGAAGAGGAAGCGAGCTAAACGTAACTGACCCCGGTCAAGTGGCAGCACGGTGCAAAAGCGCTAGTGATAGATGGCCAAGCCAGCTGCAATTACATCAGATTGGCAGGGACTGATCCCATTGCCACCCTGTGAGCTACCCCACAATCTGCTTATATAAGACTGGCAGCGTGCCAGTGTTGGTGTTGTTGCTTTTTGACTTGTTGGTTCACCAGCAGTAAGTCGGCCAGACAGGAGGTTCAGTGCAGTGGGTATGGTAGCCAGGGATGCCAAGTTTAATAAACCAGACTAGTTCTCCGCACTCACGGACCTCCTTATTTACTAGTAGGAGTTTTCCTCTCCCATCACCTGAGTGCCGGGATGTCACTTGCCACCACAAGTCTGCAAAGCACACTGCCTGGAGCAGCAGACCATACAGAAGAGGAGTGGCGATGTAGAGGTGGCCAGCTGGAGGCCGTTCTACCTAGGGGAATAACGGCCGCTTGCGCAGGAGAGGCGGCTGCTGATATTAAGGTGGGTGCAAAACAGGTTCCACTCCGATACCTTTTTGGGCAAAGACTTCATGAGGATGGGGCTAGCTTTGGTATATTCTGGGATCTTCTCCCCGAGCACATGCACAGAGATCCCCCTTTCTGGGCTCGAATGGTGAGACGCCCTCATTGAGGTTGAGTTGGGCTATGACGGGAGATCCTCTCTCAACCCCCTATCCTCCTCCAGGAGGCGCAGGAAGTAAAGGATCACCCATTAGCCTTACAACAAAGTTAATTGATAAAAAACCAAGCATGTTTGATAAGGTGGTAGTATACCAGAGTTGCATTCAGACTGCCATAAATTTGGTCCTGAACAATTGCACTGCTCAATTATTCCTGTGTGGTTTTTTATCACTGTTCCAGATAAACATAATAGAAATTTCTCCACTCACTGGATTAAGCTCCTGATAAGCCTACGTACATAAAAGGCATAAGTACTATATGCTGAGGATTAAAGTTGATAGAATACAATACACATATACTGTATTTATTAGAGCTGGAGTTGTTGAACTGAAGGATTTGGAGTATGCTTAACAAGGCCAATGGAATTGAAGTGAAATAACAATGGAACAGCAACAGGATGCCAGTGCAGGGGACATGAGATTACTTCAAGAAAACCTGCTGGCCAACAGCAATACTCCCATGTTTACCATGAATGAAAATCTGGAACTGATTGCAGTAGTTACACAACCATAGTCCCATTATAAATGAAGAGAAAGTTTCATTTATCTGAACTGAAATTATCTGAAAACCATAAAATTCAATACCTATATAAATACACCTGGGAATTTAAAAACTTTGTTAAGGAGGTGGATTTGCTAAAAGTTAATAAGAGCATAAGAATTGAATCTATCAGATTATACCACTTACAATTTTAGGTTTAATTTAGAAAATAAACAGGCCACAAACAAGCACCAAGAAAAGGACTGAAAACCTCCATTGTACCTGCTGTAGATAAATCCATTCTTACACAACCTTTATGCTACTGCGAAATGCATGAAATATCACAACACCTACATCATGATCATTGGCTAATGGTCCACATACTGCTTTACTTTGTGGAGAGTACAGCAGATCATTGGTTATCTGCTTATCTATAATTATTATATTAAAAATGAACAAAATTTTAAAGCATTCAAAGTTACAAAAATACACTACATTTGTCTAAAAATGAATAAAATTAATACCCAATTCAAATTAAAAAATTTTCAAACCTCACACAGACCTAAAACTTACATAATAATATTTTTCTGAAATTGTAATATTTATTGGAATGAAAAATTATTTTGTCACACACACAAGGAAATAGTTTATTCCAAAATAATATTTAACCTAATTGCTTACCACTAATAAAAGAATCATTCAGAAGATCTCTACTGTGGAATTGGTTTAAACATATTGATGTTAAATTGCTATGAATTAATGAATGAAAAAAAGAGTAACAACTTATTCGCGAACTATCAAATAACAATAAATAGTTCAAATGACATTTTCTCGAATTAGTTATGCCCAAAAAATAAAGCAGAATTTTTTTTGGTAAAGATAGTAAATTAAAGCAGTATGTTGAATTACATAACTATTTACTAACAATGTTACAAAATAATATATTTACCTACTTTAAATTTCTCTACACCAGCTAAATATTTGACTTCCTCTTCTTTAAGTTTTTTTATTATCTGATCTTTCCTTTCCAACTCAGATTTCAGCCTCTTAATTTCTTCCCTTTTCATTCTTTGTCCTGAAATGCAAAGACATTTGTAAGGTGAAAATGGTTATGCACAATACTAGGTGGTAAAACTCATTTAGAAGAAAAATTACAAGGAAAGAATTTTCATGTAAACTACTGGCCAATTAAAATCCAAGTAATATTAGCATGAAATTATTGTCAATGAAATGATAATTTAAAAAAGGTGTTGGACAAGCAGGAATAAAGAAGGAATAGGCAGTGTAGGAAAAAACCATCCCAGCATTCACCTGGAATGATTTTAGAAAACCGTGGAAAGCTAAATTCGGGAAGACTAGACTGACAATCAAACCTCAGTCCTCCAAATGCAAGACTAGTGTGTTACCACTGCATCACCTTGCTTGATGGATCCAATACAGAAACATGCCAATAATTTGCACAAGCTGGAAAAAATACACTCCATCATTCACTATATGATCACACGTGACCAAATATATATCTATATATATCTCTGTATGTGTGTGTGTGTGTGTGTGTACATCAACATGCTGGACCATGCACAAATGCATATATACTGACAATGTCATCATTTAATAATCTTCAAAAACCAGCATTCTGCATGTTCCTATGCAAGTTTCTAATGCATG
Source organism: Clitarchus hookeri (assembly GCA_002778355.1). NCBI lineage: Eukaryota > Metazoa > Arthropoda > Insecta > Phasmatodea > Phasmatidae > Clitarchus > Clitarchus hookeri. Next base: position 198,533 of record NQII01001589.1, on the reverse strand, counting down.
GATGAAGACTATGCAAGTTTCTAATGCATGGATGAAGACTTCTTTCATGTGGGACATACTGTATTATGTATTCATTTTCCTTAGAATCCTAATTTGATTTGAATTCTAGGACAAGATTTAAACAACAAATAATAATTTATAAGCACATATATACTGTAGTATACTCCCCAAAAACCTAAAGAATAATCTTAAACACTGGTGTGCGCAGTAGGTAATCTTTGGAGGTGGGGAAGGTGGGCAAATATGAGTAAATTAAGCTTGGTGTTACAATGTAGTCTTTATAAAAAAAAGAAAGCGCCATACATAATTTGCAAGTGGGAATTGTCCCGGACGATGCCACTGGTCGGAAGATTTTCCTGGGGATCTCCCATTTCCCCCGTCCTTGCATTCTGGTGCTGCACCTTACTCACTTTGTTTCACCCTCATCGGCTCCCAAGACCTCGATGTTAAGACCTGCCCAAATAAATCTCTCCACTATGCCATGTATAATAAATTAATTTTTCTTCACTCTTTTCTCATATTTTAATATTTTGTGCAGTGCATAATTTAGAAACTTTAAATGTTTAAAGCAAAAACAAAAAAAATTACGTAAAAAATGTAATATTCTAAAAAATGCCACATTTAATGAACTAATTTTTCTTAATTTTTTTCTCATCTTTTAATATGTTATGCTATGCACAATTTGTAACAGTTTAAAAAATTTATAAAGCAAAGAAAAATTTTAAATAAAAACTACTATATAAAGCTGAAGAACAAAATTTTTTAAATATGAAAAATAGGTACGTACCAAATACACACTTAGTTTAATCACATTAATATTTCTTAATTAAACCCAAAAATGTTTAGTCACTTTATTTTTTGGGAAAATTATTTTATTCAAATAAAGATTATTGATTTTAAGACATAATAATCTTGGTGGATTTATTTATTCCAATTTTATTTGGGGCCTTCCTATGTTCATAGCTTCCAGGCCTAGCCTACACACTAGTTACACTCCTCCCAAGTTTACCGTTGCCTTGGTAACATAACTTAATAATAATATCTTGGACCCTCTTAGCCAACAAGCCCTCCGGGTCTTCTCGTTCTCAATATATCTTTGCTAGGCTTTTGATTACCATCATAACATGGGTAGGGGGAACTATCTCCCAGGCCAACGGCTCCTTTACCCTTTGCTTTTATCTGTTACCTTATAGGTTCAATATACCATGATTATATCCCAGGGTGCGTTTTTTAACACACTGCCAGCACGAGTCCTTTCCCTCTGTGTGTTGGTGCCAGGAGAACCACTGACACAGGCCTGGAGGTCACCCCATGCTCCTCCTTCCTTTCCATGACACTTGTAGGTTTTCCAGAGGTCCTCTCAGCCTGCACCAATCCAGGTTGGCATTGGCCTTCGGCCGGCCCCCACGAGTGCGGACAGATCAGAACTCTCATCCATTACAATACCATTTGGATTTCTCACTCGAAATCCATGGCTTGGGCTCCAACCGCCTGACTGCAAAGGAGTCAATCAGCCAGCCTCTAAGCTACTACCATTAGGACTGTCCATGATTGAGGCTTTAATTTGGAAGCAGATACCCTGTTTAGTAAACAAGGCATAGGGAACACCCGGGAGTTTCCCACGTTTGCTGACCTACCAAGCTGGTGGGTCAGCCAAAGGTACCACGAGGAAGTGTGGGTTCCCTTGAGCCAGCAGAGGCTATAACTTGCGCTTAACCAGCTCTTTTCGTTATTATGTCTCAACTGGTCTCTGCTACTAGGACTGGCAATAGTCTTTTGATGCTTCATTGTCCAGTTGATCTCCACAGCAAGACAGTTCACTGTTTTGCAATTCTGTGAGAGAGAGGTCCTCTCTCTTAGTCTCGGGCACTCCCACCAGGTAGACCACATAACGTCGGAAAACCTTACGCCCATTCAAAGGTCGGTCCTCGCTGTGCTAGTTCACATCACTGTAGCCGAGGAGGAAGTGTCATTCTCCTTTCAGGTTACGACACCCCCACCAGGTATTTAGTCCAGTAGACTGCAACCTTACGCCCACTATAGACCGGTTCCTCGGTGCTGAGCTGAAAACCTTCCAGGCCTGGAGACAGTAGAGCAACCCCTGTCAATTTTCTAATAGGATGCAAACTAACACAGAGTATTTTATTTTTACAGTTTCATCCTGCGACGTCACACCTGTACTCTGTACCTTTCACGCATTGGTAATCTTCTCCTGGTGTCAATGCTTTTCTCCGCTGTTGATAACCAAAATACACTCTAAGACTGCAGTTTATAAATGCCAGAGCCATCTAGCGATGGTTTTTGAAGCTTATGTGCTGCTACTTTGAGCATGTGAAGCATTCTACTTCCAACCAGCCGACTGAGTACACGCTCAATATGTGATGTTTGTGAAATCAGATTTTCTGTGCAAGATGTAGTCTTTTTGGAAGTTTTAAGCAGAATTTTTGTAATGTGGTTTAGTGCAGCATAGTTTGTTTTAGTATCATGCTGCCACGTTAGTGTTTTCATCACCTCTGTTATGGGTAAGTTCCCTTCCCGCATTTCACGTTAACGGTTTAGTAATTTTCATTTTGGACCTTTACAGTGGTCGCAGTTTCTCAGTATCCTAGTCTAGCGGCTTCCTAGTGCGCAGTTTGGTGTATCTTAATTCTAATAACTGCATTTTGCCTTTTCGCAGCAACTTTGGTGCAACATTTTGGTTTCCTGTTTTCTAGCTCGCCATCACTTCTCGCCATATCAACATAATTGGTTCAACACCATATTATTTTTTGAACTTTATAAAACTTAAAATTTGTGAATTCAAGAACTTTTTCTTTTTAATCTTGCAAGTTTCTTATTGGGAAGCATTTATGACATAGACTGTTCTATTTTATTTCTGTCTTTACCAAGTACTTTTTTAAATGTTGCGATGTAATAATATGTTTAAAACATGATGCTAGGGACCCCTTTTCCAATCTTGATATGATTATTAATTTTCATATTTCACCAAAATTTTGATTATGCCAGTTCCATGTTATAAACCATAAATTTCATAACTAAATATAATCAAAATGCACCTGACTCATCTGAATATTTAATCTATACCTATGGATGATTTTATTTGTTAATATTTTAGCTACCTTCAGAAGGTGATCATTATGTTTGCCACTTTCACCCAGCACGCATATTAATATTGTAATCTGATGGTAGCAGATACTTTTACTTAAAGAGTGGCTACAATGTAAAAAAAAGTATATAAATCATTTGTTTTGTCATTAAGTAATTAAGCCTAAAATAATTCTAAGGCTGCCATTTTGAAAATAAAAAACAAACTAAGTTTAATTTCTTACGTTTACCTGGCCTTGCATAAAATTACCTGCATGCCAAATTGGGTGAGAATTGCTTTCATAGTTTTCGAGATGTATTGTAAATATTTAGTTTTTCATACGGTGCTATCTTCCAAAATGGAGGATTAACAACAATATACATTTAAAAATTCAATGTTTACACGATACTCTGCCAGCACACAAAAATTGTTTTAAATCGGTTGAATGGTTCCCCGAGATATGACATATCACCCAAAATATTAAAATGGCCACCATTTAGAAAGTGCCCAGCATGGTCAGGAGTCCTTAGTAAGTTCTATTAATTTAATGTCTGCGGCCACAATAAAGCATCTTCATTAATAATTATATCTGTTATTACATTACTAAATAAAAAGTTGTGTGCATATCCACAAATTTACTTACAAACATATTTTTTCTGCGTTGCTTCTGCTAAAATGTGTCCGTCCACAATCGTTGTAATGCAACAGACAATTAATATTTTGCGTGTAAACAAAAATTCACACGTGGTTCCCACCTGAGACAGAGTCACAGCATGTGATGAGAGGAGTCTGGCTCTAAGTAGACCAAAGCAGCTGAAGAATGGATTAGACGAGACGGGATGAAGGTGGAGTATTGGCGGAATGAATCTGAGGGGAGGAAATGAAATGCTTATGATTAAAAGGTTAATTTCATTTGTTTATTTCGTTGACATTTTTTCTTACTTGCTTATTATAAGTATAATTTCAGCGCGTGCAGGTTTTAACAAACAAATTGTGAAGATTAATTTGTTTTGTGGTACAACTGGATGCACAAACTATTACTTAACAATATTATATATCTTTTGTTTGCAAGGAGCCTAACGTAAAGATGTATTTCTGAGCAAAATTCTCTGAATCATCGTAATTTTGATTTTACCAGCTGCACAATTCTGCCTGTTTTACAATTAAGAAATTATTGTTTAGAAGCAAATGTAAAAGTCTTTATCAATTAACTTAAAAAACCATTTTTGGGGCATTTTTTGTTATGTCTAAATGAAGAATTTTTTTTCATTCTGAATTTGGATGTTTTGGAAAATCTATTAAAATTTTTTGAAAAATTTGAAGAAATAATATTTGTGATGTTAGTATTTAATTGATGCGTTTATATTTACTATTTACATTGTGTTTTTTCACAGGGCACTGTATATTGTATACTGTACGCATATGTGATCGATGTTGCATTGTAAAACTTGTATATTATATTTTTCTATTGCCACTTAATAGAGTCAAATTATATTTGTAATTGTTGTTAATGACGGAAGTGCTCCTGATTTGTGTCCACTGGATATCCAGAAGAAAAGTTTGCATTTCAGACATTAAATTGATGTCCAAGCCTCTACACTGCGCTGGTATGATATCCTGAAAGCGTGGCCCACCATTTCTCAGTTTGAACTAACTGTGACACTATTATCGGCTGAAACTACATTATGATTCATTAAAACTATCGTAATCATTTAAAATTCCCACACAGCAATAATAATTGAATGAGAAGTTGAGAGGTTTGGATAACTCTTAATATTTATAGTCTTAAGAACTGATGAGGGTGAATGAGGTGGACATGAAGCAGTGCCGGAATGCAAACTTGGAGGAAATGGGAGATCCCTAGAAAACTAGCGCCATTGTCCCGCTCGATTAGCACGTGTGAAAATCTGGGAGTGACCCCGTCGGGAATCTAACAAGGATTGCCTTGGTGGGAGGCAAGCTACCTAGCTGCTACACCACTGCAGCCCCGAATGGGGAGTATACCTGTAGTGACAAACCAAAGCAAAGGTGTGATCCGTAGATGCATGTTAAATCTGAGTATTTATTAGGAATTAACAACTAATGTGGAGAAGCGGTGGAATGCAAAAAGGGGAAAACAGGGTTTCTCCAAGAGAACCCACCAGCACATGGCAACATTCGCAGCGTTCCCTTCCACATTGAGAACTTGGGTTTGGCCATACTAGGAATTGAACTCAAATCGCTATGGTGTGAGATAAGAGATCAGAACACTATACCAATGTGGTCCCATATTCATATGTAACAAAATTTTTAATATAGACACATTTTTCATTATGTTGTTGTAAGAGGACCCTTTAGAAAAATCATGAAAATAAACCAAAAAGGACAAAGTAATTTTACACACATAGAATTGTAAAATTCTATATACAATAAGAAAGGCATGTAATTAAAAAATATCACACCTGTACCTATAAAATTACATAAGCCATTGCGTGTTCTATTACAAACATTGTGCACATTCACAACTACGTGTTCTTGTGAAAAAACAAAGTAGTCTTCTTTAACTCACCGCTTAATTACAAGTGTAAATATTTATAAACACTTGAGGGTAGTCTTACACATGGCACATTATTTACTCTAACAATGGTTGCATATATTAACAGAACAGTCACTTCTGAATAACTGCACCATTTGTCTGCGTAAACTATCATTGATATATAGTAGGTTTATTATATTACGAGTTGAGTTAGTTTACCTTGTCATAGACTATTTTAATAAATGGAATGTTGGCACATTTCAAATATTCCGTTATAATTATATATGTACGAAATTATAAAAAATTGTAATTGCCAAATTAAAAATTAATTAAAAGTGTTGAATAATTCCATGATTTAATATTAAAACAACTCGTAAGAAGGCAATATGAAAAGTGTAGATTTCTGTGTTCTGTTGTGCAAACTGGTAAATTGGCCAACATGTAGTGTAAAATAGAATATCTGTACTTTTGGGTGTGGAATCACAAATTATAGCTTCTATTACAAATAGTATTGTTTTGTTCTTTTTTATTTTTTTCATCATTGTGTGTTTTTGTGCTAGAGAAAGCTAGTAATTTTAAAATTACAGCATTGCTTGTGTAAATTAAGTAAATAGATTCTGGCAGCTTAACACATTTCGTGTAATTTCATCTCACAATGGCTGCCTAAATTTACACAATGGTCATGTCTAAATCGCATCACTAATGGCTGCATATATTCTCATGGAAATATATTAGTTGTGTGTATATGTGTGTGTATATATAAAAATAAATATATATATATATAAATAAATATATATGTTTGCACAGAAATACATGTTTACACACAATTGTTTGACAGATTTATTTTATAGCGTGAATTAAACACATTATTTGAATTCAAGATGTATATGATATTTTATTATTTTTAATTGCTAAATGGTACCGAAAAGGTAACACTGTTTTATATCTGCATATTCAAGGAACTTTAATTTTAAACATGCTGCTTATTTTTATAATATAACTAGTAGCAATAATAAATGTAAATGTTCATTTATTTTTAACTTCAGTAAAATTTTTAACATTATGAACATTGTGTATGAAATTGTAATATTCAGTTTATCCGTGATGCGTATTTTACTAGCGTATATATCTGGCAAGGTTTACCTTCATTACAGAGCGAGGTGGCGCAGTGGCAAAATACTGGACTCACATTCGGGAGGGCCTGGTTCCAATTCTTGGTCCAGCCATTCTGATTTCAATTTATTAGGGTTTTTAGAAATCACACCAAGTGAATTCTTGGTTTGTTTACATAATACAGTTCATGGCTGGTTCCTTCCCCGTTCCTGCTCGTCTGAGCAATTTGTTCCATCTCTATAATGACCTCGCTGTCTATGAAACTTTAATGCGTACCTTTACCTTCAGTTTAGCACTTCACTGACAATGTTTAATCATGTGAATTTTATGAGTGTATTTTGACTACTTGGTCATATCAACTTAACAATAGCAGAAACTGTACGAAGTCGCATGTAATTGGAATTGTTAGTTCACACATGTTGTGAACTTACCTTACTAAATGTAGTGATGTTAATGATTAGTATACATAGCATTAGAAAGATTGTTGAATAAAATGCATTTGGTTTTGTGACATCTTAACACGAAGAAAAGTTAATAGGAACACATTGGCTATTTACTGAGTTATTGTAATGCTAGTGCAGTAGCAATGATTACAGCTGGCATAACTCCATAGGTGTAACAAGCAACAAGTAGATTGCCAATGTTGATAGCAGATCCAAAAGACTATCTCTGGTGTAGTATGTCATGTATTCAGGCGTAAGGTGAACATTGAGGGTACTTAATGTGTACTAGCTTCAACTTCTGCCTTTAAAAAAAAGAGTTTAATGTCATGTAGGTAAATAATGTTAATTAAAATTGCTCTTCCATGCCTCCCATGCTGATGTCTTTTGTCTTCCATAAAGACTGACGTGTCGCAGACTGTGAAACTTTGATATACATGAAGATCTTATGATTTTTCATCTGATACTGGTTTGAAAATATACCTGTCTCAATGACAGGTATATTTTCTACTTCAGCCAAACCCTACCAAAAATTTTAGTTCTTCAGCTCAACATATTACATTCAAATACATTTTTAACACATAAAACAGCTTGCCTTTTTTTAAAGGCAGAAGGAAATAATTCTAAATTCTTGCAAAAATTAAATATTTTAAAATTACTTTTGAGCTAGAATAACAAAATTACACATATAGACATAACAAATTTAAGAAAGTTATTATTGTTGAATAATAAATCTGGTGGTATTTTCATTTAAATGGTATTAAAATTGTCTTGAATTTTCCCATTTCCCTAAAATAATTAATATGATTAGAAACTGAAAGAAAGATTTATGGCAGAAAATATTGCGTGCTTTAAAGTATTTTTTTGAGCTTATTAACGCCTCCACCATCATACCTGTAGGCAAATTGGTAGACTGCTTGCGTGGTAAAATACCCTAAGTTTACATCTCAGAATAGCACACACGCCCAGGACTTACTCAGAATCTGAACACGGAACCTTGCAGTATGAAGGTAACGCCTCAGCAACCTCAATCATTGAGGTCACGATGTGTGATTTAAAAGAATTCGCATAATTTTGCTCATGTAGTGAGAAGTGGTGGTAGGACAGATAATAGTTCTATCCCACCCTGGCATGAATGAAAATTTACGAGCACCTAGTCGAAACTCTGATGGTCCGAAGCTCGCTATAAACAGAATGTCCCATCGCCTTTAGACTTTGTGTGCATAATCATACAACATAAAATCCAAAATTTAATTTTTAACATAATTTTTATCATCTGAATACGGGTTACCATTTAAAATGTTTACCGCCATCATGTGGTGACTGTGAGAAAAGTTGAGCGTAACAGAAATAAAATATTTACAGATATTTATGAAATTTGTTGTCTAACTTGTTACACGTCGGAACGTTAAGGTGCCCTACAAGGATGTTTATAAAGCCATTTATAAGTAATTTTTAAAAAGACTTTATAATTATATGCTATTGTGTGAATATATGTTAATGATAAATATTTGCTGACCATGCAGTGCCAAAGTTTGAAATCTAATAATAAACGTTTGTTGCCCAATTATGGTTTCCTGGTCAATATATGCAGTTGTAAATAATGTGAGTCCGTCATAAAGGCTACTTAGGATTATTTCATTAGTGTAGCTCGTTTGTCGTGTGTGTGTGTGTGTGTAAATTATATGAAGTTTATAGAAAGGAGATGTGTGGAGTAATGTGCTCGTCCACGACTAGAGGCCTGCAAAATGCTGGTTCCACGTTATCCTCCACAATTCTCTATGTAGTAATGGCGGTATTATTGTTAACTTACCGCTGCCACAGCGAAATATCATTTTACCTACTAACCAGGTTGCAAATGATTCGGGCATTCGTTTGTTGTTGGCTTCAAATCTGTCAGGGAGTGTCAAACTCCCAGTCAACGATTTTAGTTGGCACAACGTTAGGCCTTATGGCCTAAGCACACTAACCCACAATCCATGAAAATAATTGGATTAGGAGAAGCGGGCCGCCTACTCATTAAGCTTTAACCATTATAGTTGGCTACTACAAATGTACAATGTTTTCTAGTTCAGCCAAAAAGAAATGGAAATTTGGATGTCCCTACCCATAAGTATGCCTTAACTTAATGGCTGAATCTAAATAATAATAATAATAATAATAATAATAATCGTGATAGACAATAATTTTAATTTTCTTAAGGCAAATTGGAATTTAGTAAAAATTTCTGTCTTTACAAGAGCCACTTTAAACATATTTCCACTCTCCATTATTATTTTTAAAAAAAAATGCCATGTTTTGTTTAGGTATGCGCACAGTTCCAGCAGTAACTCCAAGACAATTTAGTATCAAATTAATATAACGACTTCTGCTTCTTCTAAACAAGACTTAAAACATATGTCCTTGGCTCTATATGATTATTATTTATTATATAATCAAAGCTGTAATGTCCTTCCAACTGTTTCTTAAGAGTTCCTTTTTTGTTTCATAATGTTAATTAGTCTTTGAAAGCTGAAAGGTCATTAAAGAAATATTCCTTACTACAAGTCTTCATTTTATATTTAAAGAGTATACAATAAACTAATGGAAAAAATTGGCAAGTAATAGCACCTACCAAAACTATAAATTATTGTTTCTAAACACACATTTTTACCAACACATGTTTCAGTAAAGAATTAACCATGGAAAATTATTTAAGGCAGAAATTTATATAAATGTGTGTGGTTGTGTATGTATGTATGTATAACAAAAATTAAAAAAACACTTTCTTAAGTATCTCTGCCATATTTTGAAATACTCCACAGGTAATGTCAAAAGTCAGTATTTATTAGACTTCCTGGGCAGCAAATTACTGTCAGTACTAAAACGATTACTTGTGGCCAGTTACATAATAAATGGAAATCATTATAAAACTGGAATTTTATAACGATTTCCATTTATTGTGTAAATTTTTCAAATCTTGAAACACATTTTGAGACTTACCTATAAATTACCTATCAATAAAATACTTAATTACATGCTACGTACACATGAACATTCAAAATGCACGATGAGATACATTTACTGACAGAAAACTAGCCTATAGAACTTAATTGTTACAAATCAAGGCCGCTCTAATACAAGTTAACGCCGATCAGAACTGGCGAAAGTAGTGGCAAGGGTCGTGGGTTCGATCCCAGCCCCGGCATGGTTCAGATTTGTAAAACTGACCAAGTCTGTATCAAAGTGGTCGGAGCCCAATGTAATCAGGAGGTCTGGTTCACTGAAGCTTATCTGTGCAAAACTGTGCGGCCTAAAACCCTACCCGCCACCATATCATTGTCGTGAAAACACAAAACACTACAAGCTGTACCTACAGTGGCACGTATGTGAGCACGGATGCATATGTAAAAGGTTTGATCAACTCCTAACTCTTGCATATACGTGAATATGTGTGGATAATAGGAATTCAGTAATGATCTAGTGTTTGTATTATCGTGGTTTCAAGAAACTGAATACACTACATTTTTGTCATTGAGTTGTGATACTAATTTTCTGCCAAAAACCAGCTGTGCAGGAACAAAAACAAGAAAACAGAGTAACATGGCGGTCGTTAATAATTCTAAATATATTCCCTTGCGTTAAATAGGAATACATTAGTTTTCAGAGATGTTCTTAAAATACTTTATGTCATAAACATTTCACTTACCTGCTTTGAAGATGTTTCAGTGTATATATAACGTGCCTTGGCACAGTCAAAACCATAACCATACGGAAACAAATCAGCTCAAAATGTTACCACTAATGAAAACATTATTTTGATTTTGTAGTCAGTGTCTGTACAGCAACTTTAAAAATGAATAGAATTATTTTAAAAAACAAAAGAGGAAAATAATATGAAGTTACGTGTGATTGCTAAAACTAATTAACTGAGTTTTGTGAAGTAAAACTGAGGCAATTATTATCATTGTGGTTTACATTACAGCACATGTATGGTTTGGCAATATTTTTTTATGAAGTATTAACTGTTATAAAGTAACTTAGTATTTCATGCATTCTATGTATGTCTGCCAATTTTAAATCCAGTAAATTCATATTTTTGTAAGTTGTAAATACTTATTGTAACGCGCTGCAGCTTGCACCGGCCACGAGCTCCCGCTATGCGTGGTTCGGCTCTGTGGGGGCTGACCCACCTCGAATCTCCCCTCCCCCCAGGCAAACCCGCTCGATGCCTTGTCGCTCCCCACCGCAGTCAGGTGAATGATTGACAGTAGTGACTTAGCTGGCGTCATAACACCTCATCCACCTGCTGGAGAAGCCGACAGGTGTAGAGGATGCCCAAGAATATTCTGGGAATTAGGACCCTCAGCGCAACGCAGCGTTTTGAGAAATTTATAGGCGATGGCCTATGATCCTATAAATATTGCAACGGTCCAACAGCCGGCAGTCTGTTGGACCATTGCTTGATTTAGTTCACCGCACTCTGGCTGAGTGCGGTTAACGAAGTCGAGTGCAGCGAGAGACAGACGATGACGAGAGATTGTGAGACAACGGTGGATGAGGTGTTTGTGGTGTGAATGGATGAGGGGGCGTGAAACCTGACAAGTGAAGGCTACTGTGCATGAGGGCACTCGGAAAACTCTAGAACATTGCGGACTGGTGGGACTTGGACTAAACTGAGGTGGGACTGAATGAACTTGTAATACGGATTTATTTGTAAATATTGAAAATGTCAAATATGAACACATAATTTATAAAATAAATGAATATGTTTGGATACATTGTCATTTGGGACTAATTTTTAATTACATTAATTTCTGTAAGGTAAATAAACGTAAATTATATAAATAAAATTCATTAATTGTAAACAGCAAATAATATCAATATATTGTGAGAATTTGGGTTGCGAAAATTATGTTTGTAGTTATTGTAAATAAAATTAAGAAATTATTATAATGAAATATTTTATTTAATTAAGACCTCCGTCCTGTAACGAACCTGGCTAAGCCACCTGACTTTTGAGGAATTTGTAAAATTACGTGTTTATATATTATAAAACAGTACAGATTTATTCAGATTTGTATGCTCATTCCACGTAAGTACGATGCCATTTAGTTGCTCATTTGTGTATTTAAGAACTCGTATAGACTCTAATTAAACTTGGTCAGCAGCTTACTATTGTTTTAGTCGCTTTTTCCCAGTCACTGGGCTTCAGATACATGATTAGAGTAATTAAGTCTTTAACATTTTTGGTTTTGGCAATATTTGACAGAGGTTTTCACTTATGCTTTCTGACGATTTTCTTTAACACTTTCACGCTACCGATTGGTCTCAAATTTGCACAATGAATGTGAATTATTTGTTGACTTTAACTAGCTTGCATATTTCTTTAGAAAATATGTCGGGAATACCAATGTAAGCTAATGTAGGCTGTAAATTTACACACAATTTTTCAATTTATAGAAATAGCATATATATAGTGCATGTATTGTTCTACGCACTTTTTTCTTATATGTTAATTTTTGAATTTCGTATCTTCTTTCACGGGTTTTAAACAACCAGTCTAATAAATAAAAGACAAATTGTAACTTGGTGTTCTAGTGGCTCCAGTTCCCTTTATGTATTTTCGCACCCCTCACCCCCCTGGCACTTGTTTAAGCAGAGAACCCGTTAGACATGGGTGGGGCAGGTTAATTCCAGGAATATGTAAGCTGTGCAGCAGTGTTGTTACTCATTACCAAGCCAATATGATGACTACGAAACATGGTAGCGTGTTTAAAGAATATTTTTGTTGTAGGACTTCTTATTACCTTCCCTGCTTTTACGTTAGAAGGATTATCAGGAGGTGGCATATGCAAATTAATCTTGAAATCACCTCTGTTTGAAGTGAGACTCGAATCTGTGACCTCTAGATTTGCAAAACATTAAATTAACTAGTACATCACAGAGGTCAGAGTTTAAACAATATCTTAGTAAAGGAGAAACATATGGTTTCTTCCTGTCACATTAAAACTTGTTCACTAAAACCAGCAAATTTTTGCTAAAGAATCTGAGCAAACTGTAGTTTCCAATAAGTTACTGTATGCAAACACCAGCAGTTTTCCTAAATCATTGGCTGATGTCTGCACACGAAGCCATTTATTAAATTTACTGGGACACTCAGAATTCAATAGTTTCGACTGCGTGTGCAATAAACCAATACCAAAAATAAGATTCAGGCAGCAATTGTGAAAATAAAAAAGGTACAATCTTCTGAAATATATCTTCTCCCAAAGACTTGTCGAGAAAAAATTACTTCACCTGCCTATAGTTTTGTGGTTTGGATATTTGTTCATTACACAGGTGACTTTATAAATTAATTAATTATTAATTAAATGTTTGGCGTGAAAAAAAAAAAAACTTTGGCAATGTCATTAAAGTAAAAGAGGGCAGTTAATATGAGTACCGCGAGACAATTTGTATTTTACAGATAAATGCGATTAAGTTTTACCAGCGAGTCAAACTATAAACAGATGTTGTTTTGATAACTGAAACATTTGTCATTAATATAGTTTCCTTTTACAAGTTTATTTTATATAATTTTCAGTGGCCAGTTTCTTTTTTTCTAAATTACAGAGAACATGGCACTTTGCGCTAATTGTAATGCTAACGAAACACAAAACAGTAGGTACTGTGCGTTCTTCGGTCATATAACTATGTAACTGCGCATGATCTCTAAAGCCAGCCACACATGAAACAGTTTTTCTTGTGAGATCGCATATGTGGAATCCAGCTAGGTGTTGGAATTAGTTGACCACTTACAATGTGGCTGCTGACGTGCACTGTTACGTGCTCGAGTGCTATTTTTCTCAAATTGAAATGGTTCTATTTTCCCTGAGAGTTTTGGTGCTGGTTTCTGACCGCAGCCAATGAAAGCTGACGGTTTAATCACATGATTACCATCTACATGTGTATTCAACTAATATTTTGTCGGTTGTCTGGCAGTTTAAATGCATGAAAAACAAGAAATGAAGAGATGAACACAAACTGAACTGTTAAATGTTTATATGGGGAAAATGTGCCATATGAATTTTACTTTACAAATTGGTAAGCTAACTCTCTACAAAGTAAACACCAAAATGGTAGGTTCTCAGTAAATTCCATACAAGAAAATAATAGTAGTAGTACTTTGAGAGTACTGGATTGTCTGGAATGAACAAGACAAAACTAACAGTTTCTGTGAAGTCATACTAATTTATTGCTCGTTCTTGCTTTACAGTACAGCATGCAATAACTGGAGGAATTTTTATAATATAAATACAACCTAACAACATGATACCTTGTTGTGGCTGATGGCAGTGCAATGGATATCTTTATTATGACAGGATTTTATGTTCAATGCCAAGCTAGCATTTCCTAACCAAATTTTGTTTCGGTTAAAATAATTTATACTAAGCCATTTTGATGTCTTGTACATTATAAAAGGGAGTAATATTAAATCGGACAGAATAAAATATATTACTTTGTAGTTGCTCATCTATCTCTGAATTCTTCAATTTAGCTGGGTATTTCACAAAATTATTAAATGAAATAAAAATTTTCTGCACTTTTTATATAAAATAATACCCAGATACTAATATAGTTTCACATGAAAATAATCGTCAGCACTTAGGAAGATTTGCATTACACAGATCCTCACAAAAAACAGTGTTCACAGACTGATTCAAATTTCAAACTTTCTCTTCTGATTGGCCGGAAACTAGGTCTTCATAGAAACCGTTGGCATTCCCTTCAGTGTGTAAATTAGAAGTGTGTATCAAAGTCCTCGCTTCATATGCAGATGACCATCCTGACACACACAGTGTGTATAGAAATTCGACTAGAGCAGGTGGGAAGCTATTTGAAATTCATTAATTTAACTTTGGCAACTGGAGAAAAGCATGCAATGCAATTATTTACTTCCAAACGCACAACAATTTCTTTTACAGAGTGAAATATATTTGTTTCGATGGAAAACCATTCATATTGAAGGCAAAATGAAACTTCATGCAGAAATAAAATTTCCTATTGAAGTGATGGTTCAACTTGTGGCATCATATGTATACCAATAAATTTTTTCCCAGGATTTTCCCTAAAAGACTAGGTGCTGATTAGAATCAATGGAGTCTTAGAATTGAGTAATATAGTATTACTCACATCAAACAATTATCAACAGATTATGGTTGCTTTATACATACATATTGAAATAAGATTAAGATGTGCAGCTTGGAGGAGACAGTCCAGCACAAGCAATCTATGGGGCAGAGGGCTACATTCTTAGAATTTTGAGGACAACAAAATATAAAAATATACTAAACAAAAAACTGCTCTAGAAGATATATTTACAATATACATAAATAAAAGATTTAACCTACCTAACAGGCAGCGATGAAATTCATCTTTGAACTTGGTATATAAATTAATTTGTTCACTCTTTGAAAATTTGGTATTACTGTAGCCAGGTTTCGCAATTCCAAGCTGAATCATGGAATCAGTGAACACAGAATCTTCATTATTAAGAATACCCAGATGAGTAGCGTTTTCATATTGCTGAAGGTCAAATTTTAGACTTTCAACTTCTTTCTATGGGAGAAAAGAATAAAACACTGCCAGTCCCCTTTCATTACATTATAAAATCATAACACTAGTGGTTTATACAACAACGAGAAATTAATTTTCAAAAATACAGTATTGAGGCATGCAATCAAGCACCACAAGAGGAGACATACTACTTCTGTCCTCACTATAAAAACACACAGTTTCATTTCCTGTTCCAAAATGGTAGCCATTACATATTTTCCTCACAATTCAGTTACAGTTATAAAACATTTACCATTTATAAAAACACAAATGGAGCTATACAGAGGAAATTTGACTACAATTTGCTTGTTTGAAGTAAATAACTTTTCGTAGTACATCAACACAACTTAGACCTAACAAGTACAAATATCAAGTTGGCAGCTTCAAGTATCGATTAGAAAAAAGTACAAGACACTTGGGTTTTAAAAGCTGAAATGTTCCGCCCATTACAATCAATTTTCTCCAAAGAGCAGTTACCAAGTGTTTTTGAGATCCCTGGTGAGTTTATTTTTGGTCAGCATTAGGTGACAATATTAATGTTTCCATGGACATGTTGGCTAGTAACTGTTCATAGATTTTATGTGATGCCATGAAATCATTACACAAAAAATATACTACTATTATGACAATACATGTAACAAGTTCTACAAAATAACTTATTTCGGTTGCCAATAATTTTCAACATTACACTTTCAACAACAACATTTTGTACATGTCTACTTTTTGTAGTTTGCTACAGACAATAATGTAGATAAGTCAGCTGATGCTCACATTAAACTACATGAATTACATGCATGTATTTTTTTCTAAAGGTTTAATTAAAAAGTTCTAAATCTCCAACAAATTAACTATATTAATAGTTTTCTTGCTTCCCTGCCCTTCCCTCATCAACTTTCGTTTATATTTACATACAAATATACCAGTTGTATCAGGTGCGTAACTTACATTGCCACCAACATGACCCATCACGCAACAAGCAGTTTATGTACCACATTAACAGTGTTGTGTTCTCATTTCCAAGTCCCCTGATCTACTTGCATTTACTGACTGTAGAATTAGAAGATAATCTTAGATAGTAAATGCATCCACACTAAAATATGACACTGACTGAAAAGATTAACATGATCATGTGTTATAAAATTTTTTGAGTAATATTTGTGATTTCTTACAGAAATAACTGTCTTTTTATTTGTAGTTAATAGTAGTTCTTAGTTTACCACTGTATTCAGTTCACTTATGTATTTCTTTCCATTTTACTTATTCAAACTGTGAGGTCAGGTTTGCACTCACGTGTGTGGATGGAGCTGCTCTGATGTCACCTATCGATTCCTTCTCTTTATTCCCCCTCCTCAGTATTAATTCTCCATGTTCCACTCCTACCTCTCCTTCCCCGCGCATGCACTTAGGTTTTGCTACTGTGTTTAAATACGCCGGTATGGCGTTTTTCGGGTCACTTCACTTCTTGTTTTTCGCCAGGTCTCCCTGTTAGGAGCTGCTAGTGTGCATGTAAGGTCATTGTGACGTAGGATTGTGTTTGACATTTGTGACGTGAGTCATGTTATCCAGGGGTAATCTAGAGGCATTTTATGTAGAGTTGAGTAAATTTTAATTCATTTTGGTACCCGTTTGAAATTCTCTTTGGCCAGCCGCATCTCGGCATATTGTTTTCTATACTTAGTGTAACTTTAAATTCTTTCCCTATTAACTGCATTTGTCAGCCTTTTAAGGTTAGCAATACCTGATGTCGATGTCTAATTGGAATGAGCTTCACTTGTAACCAATACATTAACTGTTGGACAGTTTCTTAAATGACATGCACCATGTACCTTTCCTCGCAGCTATAGATAGGTATTAAATATTATCAAAGGTTTATGAGCCATTGTAATCTTAGCATGGGGTATACTGCTCACCCTTTCTTTAATATTTCGTATTTTGTGCCACAGCTTTGATGGCCTGCAGGGTGCCTGTGGTACTGTAAACATTTTAATGTGTTTCCGCAGACATTTCATTCGTCATTTCGCTTTCAATATCAGGTTTTATAGTATGCAAAGGGCTGGTGTATGAATGGGAAATTGGTCTCAGATCACAGCAATTTTTCTTATATCGCATTTTGAATTTGGAGGTTGGCTAGAGAAAATTTGGGCGCTTTGCAAATTTATTTTTTAAAATGTTTTGTACATGTGCTACTGCGTGTGGTTTGCCCATTCAATTTTGGTCAATTATGCCAAATAATAGATTCAAGAAAGTGTATTTAAAGATTTGTGATATATATATTTATTAATTTTTTTAAAGGCTGTGAAATGATCTGAGACTTTTTATTAAATTGTATCATTTTGAAATCATGTGTATTTATCAATTCATTACTTTATGAGGCTATTTTGCCACAAAATTATTTGTTTCAATTGTATGTAGTTATGGAAATACTATTTTCANGGGGGGGAGAGAGAGAGAGAGAGAGAGAGAGAGACACTGTGTCTCTCACTCTCTCTCTCTCTCTCTCTCTCTCCAATTGTTCAGTTTGTTCACATCTGCTTGTTACCTTACACATTGTGATATCCATATAAAGATATCCATGGTCTGGTGTCGCTTCAGCAATTACATTTAAAAAAAACCTACACTATACTTTACTATCAAAAATGTTAAACGTGAAGCTCTTTTGTTGTACTATACATAATCTTGTCTCTACATATGTAAAATTAACATTGCTAAGGATCTGATCACTTTATTCATTGGTCGAGCGACATTGTGAAATTATTAAAAAAGTAAATATTTTACAGATTTGCTGATTCATACACATGTGAAAAAAAAAAAATTAGCATGCAGAAATGTTTACATAACCCTCTTAATTAGACATTAAGACAGAAATATAATGAAACCCTTTTAAGAAGTTTCCTGCTTAATAAGTTAATTAATTTACACCTTATCTATGTACACATGTATAATTGAAATGATTTAATAAGTTCTCATAATTAATAAGCATGATTTTTTTTAGTCCTCTCAGAAATGTCTTATCAGGACTTTACTGTGCTTTCCCTCTATCATTACCAACTTCACTAGGTGCATGCTATTCAGTGTGAATGTTGAAATATATGCAGTTAAGACAATTAAATTTTTCAAAAAGTTATTTCAAAATTTTTTAAATTAACTATGCCTGTACTCACATGCCCACCTGTCCCCTATAAAACCTACACCCATAATTACTGCAGAAAATTCATGAGAGAACAATTTTGAAATGGCACTTCATTCGTGCCACATTTTTGTCAAACATGGCTCATGGTTGCCGGATATGAAACTGCAGTCTGCCAACTACATGTTTTTATTTTACAACAAATTTTTTTTTTAAAGGAGTTTTGTGATTTCTGCTAGGAATTTATTTATACTGCGAAAGCTAGCATTACAAATAAATTTTTCTCATTTCTGCAGTGAATCTTAAAGCTAAACAATGATAGTGTGTGATGATCATAGTTTTTCTGTTATACTCGATCATGATAGTTTATTGTAATGTACACTGCCTGACAGAGAAAATGCCACACCATACAGGTGTGAATGCATGAGGTAAGAGCATATATACAAATGCCTAGAGATCTAAAAAAGTAGGTGTTTTTTTTTTTTTTTTTCAAAAAATGTAATTTTTTTAAAATAGGTATTATTTTTGTTAAAAATAGCTGTAATTTTCTTGCTACAAAAATGCAGGTTTCTGCATGAGAATTGCTTTAATTTTTCACGTGCTCTTTATAACGACATACATAATTTGAGAAATGTCACTTTATTCGTATAACTTGAAATTGGCAGTATTATTCCTATTGAAAAGCGGTGTTTTTTTTATCAATTGTTATTTTCTTGGAAAAATACAGTCACGTTTTTAAGACAAAATCACTAGTTTCCTTTATCAACAGACAACATTGAAAACCATTTCACATTTTCTTACGTAAGATTTTGTATTCTGCCTGACACCTGGAACAACGGTCACAATGCACTTGCAAGAGCATACTGTTTAAAATAATAATAAAAGTGCCTTGTACTAATTTTTTTTTTTTTTTTTTTTAAAGAGAAATCTAACTTTATGTTTTGAACTATCTAAATTTACAACAACAGATTTTTTCGTTAGGCCCGCTTACAAAAATTTTGTTTGTTTCAAGCGTGTAATTTTTTACTGCATATACTGACAAAGAATATGTATAGTAAAAATACAGTTAGCTGGAAGAATACAAGATTAAAATACGTGATAACTCAATTTACAAATATATTCTACATAGGTAAATTCATATATACACTTTTTTGACAGTCATGCCGCTTTGTAAAAAATAAAGAATTGTTGAATAAAACGTGACGATGCTACGAATGTAAACAAACTCAGCGAGCTAGATGGCGCGAATTCCATACATAACGTGGTGCTTAGTAAACGTGAACACTACAGCGGCGGGATTTCCCAATAAGCAAATAAACTTTTGCAGGTCCATGCACTAGAATGTTCCCTCAATGTGCTGCATCATCACTTGCGCTCATGTTATTTATGGTTGTAAACACACGTGATGGAAAGTAAAACACGTTTTTGTTTCTAGTGATAAAACAAAGAAATTTACTGGCCAACTCTGCATGCATTCATATTTGAAAATGCAAAAACTTATAAAATATGTCGTAAGAAGCAACTATGTACCATAAAACAATAATAATTCGCTAAAATACTACAGGATTTTGTACAATACGTAAGTTACAAGTAAAATTTTCAAAAATAGTAATTTTAATTTTTTAATGTGCAAATTCACGTATTTTTTGTGTTATCGCGTTTGATAAATTTTCAGGTCCCTACAAATGTCTGGTATGCATTTAATTACCATTTCTGGCCAATCACATGAGCCTCAAGTGTGATATAGGCAAGCAACCAGCACATTACGCTGAAATTCAAGATGTCATCATGGATGTGTTAAGTGAGTGTTTTAGTTGTTACTGTCTCGGAAACCAACGAAGCATTGTAATGCCTTTAACAGACAGTTTTACACAATTTCGTCAAACAGAGGAGTTCACAAGAAGTTTCAACGTACGTGTCTGTACTGCTGGTTGGCCTTTGTGCTATATTGCCCTGTTCTACGGAAGAAATGCAACATGATGCCCCTATGTCACATTTGGTAACAGTCATCCCAGAAAGGTAAAGTGCATTGTCTTATTGGGACTGGAGCTAAGAGACAGACATTAGAGTGCACAGACAAACACCATGCCGTAGCACACCTACAATCCACGACTGGTGACATTTTGCGAATCATGCAGGGCAATTTGGATCCTCCAATACAGCACAGGCAGCGTTGCGCAACTGGTTAAAGTAGGTTGGTTGTTCAGCTATCTGTTGCAAAGACCACCTTTAACACCAAGCCATCTCCATCACCTAGGATGGTGTCGCACCAGAGTTTTGCGGGGTGCAGAATCTAAAGGTGTAATCTTCAGCGATGAATCCCCTTTTTTCTCTCACCGAAGATGATCTCACGCGAGTGAGGCAGCAACATGGCCATCTGGCAGATTCCTCTACCATTATGCAGTGCCACACAGTGTATCTATGTGGAATCATGGTTTGGGGTGCTATTAGCACCAACAGCCACTTACCTCTAGTAGGCCTACAGATTAGAGCACATTAATGGCATGTCGCCATGTTGCACTGGCCACATACAGTTCAGATCAGCCTCAATGTTTTGCAAGGAATGCAGATGCTTCCTTGGCTGACCCAATCTACCCATTTTTCACCAATTGAAAATCTATGGGACATGACTGGAAATCAGTTGAATTCTGGACATCAGTTAAAAACCCTTTCACCCCCTGGAAATGAAGATGAACTGTGGACTCAGATCAACAGCACACGGTTATTTGAAATTTGTAAATAAACAAACGCTTTGCAAAAACCTTTGTTAAGCCATTTTACCACTTTGTTTTTCATTTTGCCATCACTGGAAAATCATCTGCCCTGTCTTCTTGCACAACAATTGGATTTGTTGCACTATAATGACAGGCCTCATGTCACCTGCACCACAACAGCCTTACTGCACACCTAGCATTGGCAATGTGTTCCCCATCCACTATACAGCCCAGACTTGGCACCTCTGAACCATCATCTGTTTGGCAAGATGATGAAACACCTACGGGGCAGACAATTTTCCAACGACAAAATGAAAGATGAAGCGGTGAAATCATTTTGTGAGCAGGACACAATTTTCTATCGTCAAGAAATGGAAAACCTCAGTTTACGCTATGGCAAATGTTTAAATAAACTTGGGAATTATGTTGAAAAATAAATGTGTTTTGTCTCTTGGCCTATTTTCACCCATTAACGTACGAAAAAATAGGGATAAAAACCAGAATATTAAAGTAAAAAAAGGTTATTTCAACTAAAATGGTTGATATTGCAGAAATGTCAATAAAAGCAATCAAGTTATTCAGTGGAATAATTTTGTTCTTATAACTTACAAATTACATACACAAAGCAACATAAATAAATGTAACAGTTACAGGTCGTTAAGATTTTGCAGTAACATTGTTGGACTTATGCAAAATGTGGCACTCTCCAAAAATGTTTTACTTCTACCATTTGCAGAATAGTTCTTTTTACGGTTGCATTTTTTAATGTAGTTTGCTATTCTATGTGGGATTCATGCTTGTAATGTATGCCATTGCTTTTGTTGTAATATAATATACAATGCAATATTAAAAGTTTGTTATATTTTTAAGATGGCAACACTGTAAACAAATGATTAGCTATCAAGCTACCGTTGGAGTGTCATGGCGCTATGTGCCTTGTTGAAATTATATTGTTCTTTCTTAAAACTAATAAATAGTTTATTCAAGTGATCCGGAGTATTTCTTTATAAAACCTACAGCATTTACAGTATTTTATACATTCATGCAGTGGTGCTGCATGAGGCCATGCTCTCGTGCTCTAGCTCTGACCAAATTTCCATTCATTTTGATGAATATTTTATTAAATCAAAGTTTTAAATACAAAGTATTATTGACTCAAAATTGATGCTTTTTTTTTCTTTAACAATGCAATATTTCTTGGTTAGAGCTCAATTTTGTTGACAGAAATAATTATTTGCAGGTTTTTAGCTTTGCATGCACTGCCTCAGTCTACATACAGGCAATCCTCTACTTTCCTACATTCGAGATTCGTAAAACTCGTTCTTTCATAAATTACATATTATCACCTCTAAATCAACTTTCATACAACCGATTTTGTCTTTCATTCATCTAGCAACCTACCAACATATTGTTATCGCACTGTTAGTTGCCATCTAACACTGCCTGCCATGTTTTCTAGCTTTCGCTGATAATTTGTTATGCATGTTTAGATATGGCTGTCATATTGGCACAATACAAATGAGTGCTTCTGTTAAAATAATATACAAATCTCTGAAAAACTTTTACATAGTTTTTACAACCTACAAAATAAAATGGTGCATTTGCACAACAATTTTACAAAAAGTAGGAGGCATATATAATTACCTTATTTATTCCCATAGCACTTACAATCAAATATGTAAACAGGTGTTGAAAATCAACATTTCAGGTAAGAAAGTATTGCACATGTATTATTTATTTGTGATTTTCAATGAAATACTTGTTAAAAATAACATGTTTATCAATTAAATATATTACCTTTCTACAATTTTTTATTTTTTATTTTCTTGTAATTTTGGAACGGAACCTCTCTTATTATATGCGTATATATGATTCAACTTCCACATACATTTTCAGGAACAAATTATGTAGAGGACTGCCTGTACTACGGCTGCCGCTCCTCCAACCAGTCCCTCGCATTGGCCGAAGCCTGAAAGAAACACGGGAATCTTGCCCTTATCTGGGCCTCCTCCGTGCTCCCTCAGTTTCTGCAAGTAGGCAGGAAACAACAGCGCTGCATGCTCGCTTCACGCAGCCTAAAAACATTTAAACTAAACTCGTCATTCAAAAACTATCCACTCAAATATTTTTAAAAGTTTACTGGAAAATCACTGATATTTTCCAACTGTAATGCAATCATAATATTTTCTTTACTAAAAATATTTTTAACGTAAAAAATTGTAAAGCAATGGTTTGCTAATAATTTTTCTGGACGTGAACAGAAAAAAGTAGCAAGTAAGAAACTTTTTCGTTTTTATATATAGATGGATGGTATGTGTGTGAAAAGAAGAAGAAACACTAAAATTTATACCCCTCTCAAAGCATTAACATTCATGATTTCGTTGCTATGGTGTACAGAACTTCAAAAATAGTTCAGTCATATAGGAGAGTGGCAGCTATGGACTTACTGCTTTCTGTTATCTTTCATCATACTTCTCTAATCTTGAATCAGCACACAGTTAAAATAATGTTGCTAATTATTAGTTGAATGTTTACACTGTAGCATACATTAACATTAAACCCAAGAATCACAAGGAAGACAGAGAAAGCATATTTCGCTACCACAATTTACAAGTTACTTTCGATTTCGAATCACACTTGCCCCACCCAATAAAGTTCACAATTCATACTGTAGAAAATTAGGGTACGTGTAACAATTTGCCATAATTGTTGTCATTTTACATAATTCTTAATATTCATGAATTTATTCCTAATTAATTCATGCGTATAAAAAATATAATTGACAGAGATATTGTCTAGATTTTCAACATTTTAATCGTTCACATCTGGCCATATTGCTATAGCCGAACATGAAACCTACACAGTTCATTGGTTGTGAAAATTAAATAAGTGTTGTGAGGTATGTTCAGAAATATCAAACCCAAACTGTAACTTATGTTCTGGAATGAAACAAATGTCTATAATTGGTTGAGCTCTTTTACAGTATTTGTAGTTTTATATTAATTTTTAAGTTATGCGGCCACTACACTTTGAAAAATATTCAATGAAAAGTAATCAAATGTTAAACCATTTGGTTTACTTGTAGTGTAATAGTGTAGAGTTAATCACCCTAAAATCTGTTTTTATAGAATTCAAATAAAATATAATATATAAATCCATATAACTGCAAAACTGCCAGCAAATTATTTATTCTTTCCTCACTACTGCTAGGTGTATTGAGAAAAGACCAAAAAAGTAATTGTCAAGGTTACAAAAAATTTTTAGTTCTTAGAATTATTTATGCTCTTCTTTCAACTAAATAAAAGACTAATTGTAACTTGGTACTGGCAAAAATGTGACGAGTAGTACTATTTTATCCCAGGAGAATAACTTGAAATAGTGGTAAAATCACGGAATGAGACCAGTCAAGAGATTGGATATTCAATAGAAATATATATATATTTTTTAAGTAAAGTTATTTGACATTGTTGAGTTTATGAGATGAATTCAAGACTGATAACTAGGGCTATGGACTTTTCGCAATCGCAAATAAGCAACGATAAATGCGAAATCGTCACAAAATTCAGTTTTACGCTAAATATGGCATATTGGACTTTAATGTGCTAAAAAAAAGCCACTTTTCCAGTAAAATTTTGTTTATAGTATTGCAAAGCAAACACGCACTCACATTTTAACACAAGGTGGCAAAATACCGTATTTCGGCATGTATAGGCTGCACATTTGTACTAAAACAAACTACTACAAAAAGTGGAGTGCCACTTATTTACGAGCTATTGGCATTAAAAAAGAATTTTACCCCCAAAACATGTTCAGACATTTGTCAACATACAGTATATTTTAATGTTTTAACTTAGTTTCCAAGGGGAGAAAAAATGAGAATAAACTAATATCTTTTCACTTGTACAATAATTTGTTCACTAACAAAAAAATCCTTATAGCGCGCGTAATATGTAAACATGTTGGAGCTCGGCCATAGATGCAGCACATGAGAAAATAATTACACTGCTGTACAAGGAAAAGATATACGTAGTGTGCACGCTCGCCGCCGCACCGCAAGTGCTAATTGATAGACGCCATTTTGTGTGACGTATTGCCTTGTTTTTGCTTTCTCAAGTCACAATACCATCCATCTGTGGAATAGTATACGCAGGACGTATATTTGTAAACAGTAATAATAAAATTTTCAATTATTCTGTTGTGTAAGGTCAAAATCATTACTATTTCGTATTAAAAAAAAAAGAATAGTTCCTGGTGCTTCTTAATTCTTTGCTTAGTATAGATTATACACCTAAGTTGGCAACACTAGTTTTGCACTGTATTAATTTGGTATTTACTATTTGTTTTTGCATGGGTTCTCTGTTGCGTGTGTTAACATATTTTAATACTGAGACATTGCTTAATATGCCAAAAATTCTATCCTTACACGAACGGGAACGGGAATTTATAAGTGATGGTTTCTTCATATTTGATGAACGAAACAAAACTATGATGTGTAAATACTGCGACAGCCGTGTTGAATGGCAACGCAGACACATGCAATAAACATGTACAAGGTGATTCGCACAAACAAAAAAAATAATTGTACCTAAAAAACAATATTAGCCCAAAACAACTGAGCATTGTAAGTGCAATTTAAAGAAGTCTGACAACGAAACAAAATAAACAAGAGTTTATAACAGACTTCACGAAAATGTTGCTCGCGGCCAACATACCTATTGAAAAGGCAGACAAGTCCTTGAAAAATTGATTCGAAAGTATGTACCAGGTAAGCATGTAAATGCAGGGTTCCCTTCTATGTGTATTTTTTGTTTATATTTTTGCACAGTGATGCACAGACGATGTCTTCCCATTTTATGAGAAAATATCTATCTTCATAGGTTACCATAAAATCAACATACCGTAAATGTCATAAACAGACAATGGTAATTATTAAGTTTAGGGGCTTTTCTGCAAAAAACAAAAAAAATCACGGAAAATGGTATAATTCCACTTTACTAATGATGCAGAACACGAATATACGAGAGGCATTAACGTACGACTAATTTCTTAATGTGCCCACCTACCCCCACAATTGGTGAATCACTATTTTACAATTTTAAACTAACCTAGGATTGTAGGGTTTTAAACTAACCTAGGGGTTTAGGGTTTTACACTAACCTAGGATTGTAGGGTTTAACACTAACCTAGGGTTTTGGTGAGAGTAGAAATATATCATAATTTTGAATTTCTTTTGTTTTTTTCAGAAAACCCCCTAATCTTAATAATTAATTTTTATTTAGTGCTTTTAAATCACATTTCCAATGTAAGCCTACATGTCAAATTTGTAGGTTCCTTTTTCTATTGCTATAAAATATTGATTACAAATACAAACCAGAAAATACAGCAATTTGTCTGAATTTTCCTTAGAAGTTTGTGTTAATTAAATGTAATTAATAGGTTTAAAAAATTAACAAAGAAGTAGGCCTACCCAATTTTTCACATTTATTTCAGGTTCGGGAGATATTCTAACGGCCCAGGTCCTAAGGGAAAATTACGTCCCAAAAATCGGAGAGGATCATTTCACCCAATTAAAGGAGGCTTTAAAAGACAAGAAAGTTTGCATCATGTGTGATGAAACCACAAACAGAATGGGGTGCTGCGTATTTGTTGTTTTGATACGTGTTCTTTCAGACATTGGTGAACGTGTTTTTGTAGGTGGCATAAATGAACTGGAGAATGCTAATGGCACCGAGTGTTCACGAGCAATTTTGTCTGTGGTAGCACAGCATGAAATCAAATATGAAAATGTTGTAGCAGTGGTTAGTGACTGCACGCTACATGACTAAATGTATGGACTCTTTGAGGGTGATATTTTCCAAAAGCATAGTTCATGGTCAGTGCTGGACACATAAACTTAACATTGTAGCTATTTGTGGAGTGTTGCACTGCCACAGTTGAATTTGTGTGTTCAAGATGCCAAGCAAGCATTTCTCAATGCTCGTAAGAGAAAACACAATATGTATCTTTCCTGAAGGAAAAGTATCCTGGTGGGGAAAAGAAAGCCACCCTCTTCCCAGTACCAGTGATGACCAGGTGGAACTCCTGGTTTCATTCTGTTGAGTACATTGCAGAATATCTTGAAGATCTGATTGAATTCTTTCAGCAAACGGAAGCTGAGGGTAGTGCTACAAACTATTTCAGCAACCTAAGCATCACCGAGCGTGACACAGTGAAGTGCTATGCACTGTTTTTAGTAGAATACTGCACTGCACTTATTGAGAACATTGTGGAACTTGAGGGCTCACAGTACATCTTCTGTCACAAATTATACTCGTTATCAGAGCTAGAGAACACCTTTTTGTTAGTTAGCAGAGGCATATTTAGAGAGAAAACCTCTGCTGCTATTGCTCAACTGCCAACACAGGTTAAGCAGTGTGCAATGAAGGAAGAGCTAAAAAATGTGGGTTTGAAGTGTCACTCCAAACTACACAGTCTTAAGGATAAAGACACTGCAAAACAATTTTTTGCAACCACTGACCAATTGTTTGGTGTCAGAAATATAACAAACAACATCGTTGATGTAAAATTATTTGCGTCTGTAGGAAGCCTCCCTTTGCTGAACACACTCACACAGACAGAATTCCTGCAAGGCTATTTTGCTTTTCAGCAGCAAGTTTCAGGAATTTTGAAAGAAGGGCAAACTACTGATGTCCTTAATGTTTTGTATGGTCTACGTGAGCAACATTCAACTTTTGTGTCACAAACTGTGTCCATGCTATGGATTCCCACATCAAATGCACACAGCGAGCTGGCTTTCTCTGCATATGGACACATTTTAACTGATTTGTGGACAGGTCGTCTAAAACTGAACAACATTGAGCTAATGCTTGCCAAATACTTTGGTGCTAGCATGTAAATTTACACTGTTTTGAACAAGATGTATTTATTTTTGTGATAGGATTTGATATTTTCTTTTTCAAAACTTAGTGGTGAATTATTGTGTGTGTTCTTAAGTTAGAAGTCTTAATTTTTTGTCTCTACATATATTGGCATTTATCAATTTGACACTTGTTTCGGTAGTGAACTCTGTTTGTGCAAAAATTTATATATTTTTTTCTGTACTGTATCTTTAACATTTTGTAGTGCTGTGTCAAAATGTAATCATCAGATAATATTTTTAATGTGAATTAATATATAATTTTTTAGTAGCCAGTAACGTGAAATATGAAAATCCTGTTTTTTTTAATGAATTATTTCCAGTTTAATTACCTACAAGGCACAATTTCATTGTTTTTCAGTTTTTTGCGCTGGATTTTCAAACATTCATGACGAACAGTAACATTTTTATTTACCACCTTTATGTTTTTAAGTGAATTTTTGTACCGCTTTTAACAGTTTTTTATGACAAAATTTGGAAATTTTATTTTCCACTTTTAGGGGGCCTTACTGATAAGTGTAGTTTTACTAAGGCAAACACAAACATTTTTTACAAAATAGCTTATATGTAGTTAGCCACATTGTGGCCCACTAAATCTCATATTTTTGGGATGAGAACTCTATTTACCCATACGCTGAGAAAAATATGGTGAAAAGGGGGTTAAGAAGGGGTGGGGGGTGAAGCCGATGACATCCATAGCACGGGGTTCATTTCAACTGCTGGCTGCCACTGCAGTCATGTCAACTGTCTCGTTTTATGCATACACACGTACTGTATACATGGACTGATAAGGATTTTTTTTATTGAATTGGCAAATTTCAAACATCAAAATAACATGATTACATAAAATCAAGCACTTCAATTTAATATTCTGACGAATAAAAATTAATTGTACTAGTACTTTAGTGTTTGTAATATTGTGTAACATTTTTAAAACAATACCAACATTTTTGATGAATTTTAGAAAAAGTAGAGAAAAACATACAGAAATTACTTCATGGAAACTGAATAAATGAAGGAAAAATTTTCATTGAAAACAGGTATTTCTATGCATCACCAAAAATGGAGGCCCAGCTATTTACTGATCCATCTGTATTTTAGACAACTGGAGCCTTGTCTGCATGTGACAATTAAATAATTTGTTTTGCACCTGTTTGGTTACCGATGCATGCTATTTGGTCTGTCTTTTGAGCAATCCTTCATGGTGTAACATTTCCTTTGTAAGCCAGTGTATATGCTAAAGAGCACTGATAATTGAGGACTGAAGTGTATATAAACTGCTTGGGGAATAGAAAATTGTGTTGTGAACCTTATTAAAGAGGAGCAGAATGAAAAAATGTACATATTAATGCAAAATCATTATGTTGAAGGCACAAGAAATTGCATCAAAACTGAACATTAAACAAGTACGTTCAAAAAAGTTTATAAGCATAAAATTTGCAAATACTTGCCTGCTTTTGTTTTCAAGGTTTACACAATACAGCCAATGACAACATTGCCAGCCCAGTTTTAACAAGTTTCAAACTTAAATACTACTATTCTGACTTACATGAGCTCTACAAGACATTACATGTAGTGCATTACCTTCAGTTCCTGAACTTTGCTGCCAAGTTGTTCCTTCTCCTGGCTGACAACGGACAACTGCATAGTCAATTTGACATTATCTTGACTGACTGCAGTCCCCATAAGCTGCTGGCATTGACGTTGACTCTCTTCGAGACTTCTCGCCATCTGGTTGATAATTTCTGCCTTCTCAATTATGAGCGAATCTTGAGATCTTGTCAGCTCAGCTATACGCTGTTCCAGTCTACCAAAATCTTCTTCCTAGTACCACACAGGCAACGCAAATATCAAAATCATCGATAGCATTTTAGTTTAAACAACTTGTAATTCACGGAAAGGACCTGCCGAAAAATGTTCAGCAGTGCTACACACACCAACCATCTCTGAAACTCCTTAGGTTTATTTAATATACCCAATTGGGTACCTGCATAAGTTCTGTTTTACATTTCATTACTAAAAATAATTTTTCAATATTACAAATAAAAATATTATAAATATATACAGTAAACACTTGATTCTAGGACCTGTCATGATTCCCAGGAAAAGAGTTGCTATTTTGAAAGAGGACATTACTGAAAAACTTTTTCAATTAAATTTTTTTCATAGTTCCCCCAAAAAATGGTTGTTATTTTCAGAGGGTTGCTATTCCAGGAGTCTTAGAAACTAGTTGGCTGCATTAAATCGTAAAATTGATTAAAGTCAGCAATTCACTTATAATGCATAAACATGTCAGTGATGACAATATAATGAATATTAACTCTTTCTGTAAAGTGATCAACTTTAATTAAACACAAGATCATATTATACAAAGATAAGATAAACAGAAGTTAATTGCCAATTCTGCAGTCATTGTTGAAATCAATTTTGTTACCATTTGGATTCTTTATTTTTATCTGACATTACATGGTATTTGTTGAAGTTAGAACTATATCATTTTTAAATTAAATCAGTAGCCAACAAATAAATGCCCCTTCCACCCCAAATTTAATCCTGAAGTAGACTTTTCCCTGATTACATTTTCTCATATTTTTTCTTGTTTATAATCATAAGGAATAACACAATTTAATTATAAGTAACTGAAAAATATTGTAACATGGTAATATAAGAGTAATTTTTTGTTCAACCTTTATATCCTGGGGTAGGAAGTATTTTGTTAACTAGCAAAAAATATTTCAATTTTTTTCATACATTTTTATATTTCCTTCTATTTACAATATGTACAAAACATTATACTTATCCAACAGACTAACAGAAATAATTTCCATTTCTAAAGTTTTAAATCACAAAAGCAGTAATAATATAAAAACGTTAATAAACGGTGGAAAACAAAAGGGTAGAAAACAAACCAATAAATCCACACAAAAAAAGTAACTGGAACTTTTAGCAGCTGATTTGGAGTTTCAGTACGAACATTTTAATGAATGTGAAACTGACACAGAGTGCGAGTTGGCATGCAATGACACACTGATGAAGAAAGTGAGGAAAAAAATAAATTGCTTGAAGTGAGAAATGAAAAACCAGTGCATTTGAATTCGTATACGGACAATTATTTTTATTTGTCCACTGCTAGTGGTACTGAGAATTTCAATATCCCATTTAGTGTATTTTCACAATTTATGCCAAGATCTTTGTTTTCAAATGTTGCCAACAAACAAATATATATATGTTTAACAGTTTTCCAACAAATATCATGAATTTTCCCCATGCTTGAGGTAATCCAACGGGAAGAAAAAAAAACCCTATGCACTGAGGACACTAAAACAACAGTAGCTCTATAAATAGGAGCNTTGCCAACAAACAAATATATATATGTTTAACAGTTTTCCAACAAATATCATGAATTTTCCCCATGCTTGAGGTAATCTAACGGGAAGAAAAAAAAACCCTAGGCACTGAGGACACTAAAACAACAGTAGCTCTATAAATAGGAGCGGGGATATGCCGCAAACCAACTGTGAAAGATTATTTTATTGAGATGTTGCCACCTCCGAACACACAATTTTGGAGAATGTCAAGAGAAAAGGCTTTCTACTGCATTCTTAAATCATTATTAAGAACTGCCCAAACTCTCCACTTGCTACTGCATTTCTTTTTGCATTTCAATGACAAAGCAGACAATGCAAAGAATGGGGTGCCTGAAAACCGGAAAAAAAGCAACTGGTACAAATACAGGTGAAATATTATGAGAAATTGTTGTGAAAAATCTTTTAAAAGAGAGTGATTAAAGCAGTCACATTGTATACAACAATAATTTTTCCTTTTAGTAGTAAACTTTTCAAGTTTTTCTTGGAAAATGAGTTTGGTGTACATGGAACACTTAGAAGCAACCAGAAATTTTTACTGCTCAAAATGGAAAACAGGGGAAAAAAAATACCTTGCACATTCATAGTAAGATACTGGATGTATAAACATATAGAGCATAGTTCACTCTTCAGAAATTCTGACATTAGATAAGAGAACTGAGAAAAGTCAAACAGGTTTTGAAAAGGTAGGAAAATTAAAACTATGTTAAACATTAAAGGAGCAGATAAATTTTATGAACAGTGCAAAAACAATGCCTATAAACACAAGAAACTGAAATGGTATAAAACAATTTGATATTTTCTCACAGCAGCTACGCATGAATGAGGGTGACTAGCAAAACTGAAAATCAAATTCCTAGTACATTTCCTGCATTTTCCTTGGCATGCGAGAAANATGAATGAGGGTGACTAGCAAAACTGAAAATCAAATTCCTAGTACATTTCCTGCATTTTCCTTGGCATGCGAGAAACTATTAAGCAGAATTGAAATTGTGTGGCTTATCTGTGAACATTTCTATTATATTAAATGGTTTCACAATACAGAGAGACGATGTTGCACGACACTCCTGTCATTGAGAGTGCAACATTTAATGCTGTTTCGCTCAAGTGACAGTCTGTTGGAAACAAAGACCAACTCAGACAGTGTTGCAGTATACTAGTGAATACTTTACAGGCAAGGATATTGCAATTTTAGACCATAACCAGGAAAAAATGGCAATTAAAACATAACACAAAAAAATTAACAATATGACGGATAGTAAACATAAACATTTTGATAATAGATTCTTTATTCTATACAGTTAAATTAATTGAAGTTTACTTTCATTATAGAAACAGGTATAGGTAACAAGAGACTTTATCATGTTGCATACTGTGTTCCCCGATTTTCCAGAACTAAATATTTATTGCTTCTCTTTCTCCATCATCATCCAGTGCCAACAAAAGCAACATCTAAATTTCGTGCAACGCATTTATTGGTTGCAATGGGTCAGCGACAGCCAGCTGCTTCACTCTTAACTGCCACTACTCACGATGAATCACATCATGCTATTGTGAAACCAGGGTACCTAATAATACAGATAAACCTACTACAGGTTGGAGTGTAAATGCAAACCATTGCGACAAGAAAAAAAATGTGTCAATTGCGAATGTCATCTGTGCTCAATGAAGCAGTATCTGAAGCAGCTTTTTCACTCAAAAATTATGCTGCCATAGCATACAATAAGTAGGGGTGTGTGAAGCTTTGCATTTTCAAAGTCGAAGATTCTCACCAAGTGATTTTTCCACCGAAACTAGTATCAAAACCAGCAGCCAGTATCATTAATAAGGGTGTGGATACTCGAAAATTCAAATAGTTGCAAATAGTAATTTACG
The DNA here is from genome assembly GCA_002778355.1 of Clitarchus hookeri. NCBI lineage: Eukaryota > Metazoa > Arthropoda > Insecta > Phasmatodea > Phasmatidae > Clitarchus > Clitarchus hookeri. The sequence continues at coordinate 164,806 of NQII01001589.1, read as the reverse complement.
AATTATATGCATTCGAACTTAGAATATCTTATGCAAAAACTGTGAATAATTTAAATTCCCTTGAGTGGCTGCAGAACTGTGCCTGTCTTTTAAAAGTTTTCCCATGGAAGGGAGCACACTGGGAAAGAAAAAACTCAATGGAAAAGATGCTCAACTTACACTGTTTTTCAAACAAAGTTTGTAGTTTTTATCACAAGCTCCACCCTGCTAAGATAATCTACCATCTACCAGCTTGACATTGAGGAGGGTCCCTGGTCTAGTAAGGGGAGGGATTGAAGGTTTTTACAACTCATGCTTTCCTTTGTCTCTCTCTATCCCTTTCTCTCTTTTGTTAGGGGAACAAGACCTCATGCCTGACACACACCAGTGGAAGGCTGTTTGATAGGAGGGTGACTGACCATAACATGAACACAAATAAAGTGTGGATTTTCTGTCTCGAAAAATTCATGTTTCTTTGCCTTTCTAATTTTGACATGTGCAGCAATGTCATAACAGTTATCGCATTTATCACATGCTGGAGTTGGGCTGACATAGGTGCCACAGCTGATACGTCTTTTTAAGCAGTGAGAGTGGCTCAACTCTCTTGCTCTGCAGCCCTAATGCAACCACTATCCAGCAAGTTTACTATATAGCCTGACATTGACAAGGGTCCTTGGAGGAGGAGAGAGAAGAGGCCAAATGTTGATAGCAACCCAATGAAATCACTGTGCAGTGGTGGTGCCAAATGGGACTGGATATATGGAGTATGGTAATTTTTATACAGTTTATAGGTATCTAAATGTATAATGATTACTTTCTTGCAGATTTTGATATTTCAGTTTTTCAGCAGTACAAGATTAGGATATGTTTTATTCCATTGCTCAGTGTCTAGTAGGCATACATTTTTTTGGCAGTAACAGTACAAATGAGTTGAATACACTTGAAAACTGTAGCCTACTATAAATTAATATATGTATTTAAAATCCTTTGACTTTGATTTTTCTTCGAAATTCCTTTGCACGATGCGAACTTCACTTCACATTTAAAAAACGACCTTCGCACATGCCTAATAATTAGTAACCAATATTTGAAACAACTACAATAGTTAACAAAATAAGAGCAAAGCTGGCTGCCATTGCAGTAAATATAAACCAGCACATCATTTATTTCAGTCATTCTGAACCTAAGCATTCACACAAAAATTATAGCATATGAGTAACATAATTTTCTATTACACTTTACACACATATAGTTGAACGGCTCAAGGAAAAGTGTCCAAATAATTTTCAATAACAGGAAAATGGTTTCTCATCCTGCAGCATGAGCTATCACCACAGGCAAGAAAATATGACTGCCATCAAAACTACAACTGTTATTTTATTTAACCAAAATGCAATAAGACATTATAGAAGTGCAAATGTTTCTAAATAAAAACCAAATATATGAACTCAAACCCCTTTACACACAATATAGCTATACTAAATTCCATAATAAAAACTTGTGAAAGTGGCATGACTGTGTGAACAGCATCTGCAATGATAGCACCGAGAATTTAGTACATAATTGAACAAATAATGCAGTTTCTGCTATCGCGCATGTGCATAACACCGGCAGAGCTACTGCCGCCCTGAAATGTCACTTTGGCTAGCAGGTACAGAACATACAAATGTAAAATAATTTTTATGATGATGTTTATTTTAAATTTTTAAGTGCTGTGGATATTTTTGAATAACTTTGAAATTTAGTAATAAAAGCATGAAAACCTGTAATGAATTGAATACTTTTGAAAGCCATGCTTAAAACCTGCTTTCAAGTTATAGAGTATCCTTCCACCATAGTTAACACAAACATTGCAATTATAATTTCATGCTTCAAACTCAACGTTTACTTTCCACCACTGAATACCTAACTTATAAATTTTGTTATAAAGCTATCTACTGTGAACACCAGAGAAAATCTATACGCTATATAGATTTGTTCCAAAAATTATTTTTATGATTATTTTATATTAAGACAATAATGCCGCTACTGTGAGAGCAATTTGATGTAGTTCTGAAAATATGTTTATACTGTCCAACGATAAAGCTGAGCCTTGCGCCATATGCCTGGCACTCCATGTAGACTCATTTTTAATTATATTTTATAACTAAAGCATCCATAATGATTTATTTAAAACCAATTTTGTGAGCGTGCCTGTTCCAGTCACAATTTAAAAGGAGCCGTACACAATTCTCGATTGGCTAGTTCTGGGCAAGGGTATGGTACAACTGGGGAACACTGTAAGAGGAGGAGAGACAAGAGAGAAAGAGAGAGGCAAGAGAGAAGGATATGGAACAATTGGTGGACAAGGGGAGCGAAAAAGCAGTCAGAGACTTGTTGGCTTAAAAATGTTTGGTTAAAATGTAAAAGTACTGAATTTCATCGCATATAAGTTGCCTGCGATTATAGGTCGCACCCTTATTTTCAAGAGGTGTTAAAAAAAATTATATTAATTGAATATAGGTTGCGCTCATCTTTGTGGTTGTATGGTCTGTCTCATATAAGTTGGCAAGATTTTGACAGTTCGACGAAAGTAGCGCCAATGTTTACTTTTTGTTTATGTATCCTTTCACCATCAGCTGGTGTGTCAAGTGGTGGCTGTATATTTATTTTATTAACACGCTGTCAGCTAATCCATTTTTCCATTGTAATACCAAACAAATTTTAAGGTATTTATAGAATCACATCTGTCTAAAAAATGTGTAGTTTTAAAAGTAAAAACAGAAAACCTTGCAAAAAATAAAATATTTGTTAATTATTTTTTCATTTATTACAGACAATGAATTTGGGCTAACATTTGCAATACGGAAATTGTAGTTCTTTGTTAAGACTGGAAATAAAAGTAATACAGGAAACTTGCTTGACAACGCACTTTTCATTCGCCAACAAACAACTAACCAAAGGCTTTTGCAAAGCAGTTATTCTGCTATTACTGATACTAAACAGCTTGAGATAGAAATATGTGGCGTGGAATAACTTAAGAATTATTCGAAACTACTCATGCGCATCCCATTTTCTTAGTTTTATTAATACAGAACAGTAACAACACGAAAACAACAAAAATTTGGGTTAGCGGGAGAACTGGTTGTAGTTCAGGATCACAGATAGCGTGGAAGGGCGTGTTGTAACAGATGGCGTGGTAGGGCTTGTCAACAGGTAGCAACACTTTGACCTGTCTCTTGATTCTGTATTTGTAAAAGTTCACTTTTCTCCTTTTATTGGCTCAAAACAACAAGAGTTTTAAATATATTTCGCCAAATTATTTGAAAAAATTATTTAACTATATCCTTTGATATTTCTGTAGGCTTTTGGAATTAATATCAATCGTGTATGGAAGGTGTGGAGTGTGGCGGTATGACGTAAAAATATCTTTCCAATGTTTGAAGTTGCATTTATTTTGAATATGGACCGTTTAAATGTCAGTTTCATTTTGAACACATGTAAATTACTACTTTAGCACAAAGTTTAGTTTGTAACACTAATAACAGCTGGTTTGTGAATAGGTAAAATAAAACATATTAATTCATCTACAAACTCTTTCTTATCTGTGTATTTTCTGCTTGTTTGATGTGCGCCGCAGTGCAGTCAGAATAGTCAACGTAATATTAATTGTCATGCGTTCATGCATCAGCTGATGCAGGATTTTGTAAACGGCACGTTGTTTGTTACGTATACGTCAATTGCCACTCACCGACTGTCAAAATCTTGCCAACTTATATGAGACAGACCATACATCCTGTACAACACAGCCTGCGCCACGGATGGCTGATGCACGCGACCTTGATAAAGGTCGTGTGGCAGCTGCGTCCTTGCAGGCAAGCGGTGTTGCCAAGCATAGTTACAGGCCTACAGCAAAGTCACAGTGCGCCGCAAGTTCGTTTGGAATGTAGAGAGATAGCACTCCAGAAGCAGCCTTGACTGCCGAAGTTTATATATTTATTGGAAAAAAGAAATTACTTATAACCATGCAATTTAATTTGAAGTAATATTTTTATGAGAAAAATTTTATTGAGCTTTCTTTTTGAATATTTTAAGTATTTCTAATGATGCATGTTGAAAGCAAAAACCTAACCATTATCTCTGCAGTTTATCTTTGAAAGTTTTATATAAATGTGCAAAATACAGCAATGCATTTGAATAATTCCATTATGTAATTCCCTTCACAATCCTTAACAGAAAAACAAATTTTAAAACAATGGAATTAAATAAAAGGAATATATTCTTGCAATACGATTACAGACATAATAATTTATTATTCTGGAAAGCTTCCTGTGGAATGTACAGAGATAGCAGCACATTAGAATTGGTTCTTGGGTACCAAATGTTAACCTTGCTTCATGTAGTCATTTTACACATGATTAATATAAAAATATGTAGTGGGGGTATTAACCAACCAAATTTGGGCAAACTTTAAAAATCAGGGCACATACACACCACACAAAATTAATGCAATTTTTTGTGTGTTAAAGTTACAATGGAAACCTCTGCCTCTTCTTCAGTATGTAAGTCATCTGCCAAAGACTAAAAGGACTTGTGTTAGCAGCTAAATTACACTATTATACAGCTGCGACAATGCGCACACACAAAACACCATTCTTTACTAAATTGTCTGCAGTACACTACTAGGCCAGCAGAGGTGGTTAGGCTCAGGCATTCCTACCCCACCACCTCCTTTTTTTGTTCTTTACTGCAATAAAACAACAGTTTACAACACCAACCCCTAGCAATTCTCACTCTCCACATCCTTTTCATAGTTTCTCATTTATCTTGGCACGGCCTTGACACCATTGTTAGTATGTTTTGCACGCACCATGTACAATTCTGAATTTTTAAGGCAGTACATATCATCCTCTGATGATGTTTCTACACTTCAAAAGCAGTTCTTAAAACAGAAAAAACTTCCGCAGATCAGAAAAAATTCTTGTACATTTCCTGGGCATTTTCCGCAGCATTTTAAATCTCGTACATTTCCCCCTTTTCATGCATTTCCTCACCACTGGACAACCGGTAAATAGTACTGCATATATATATATGTGTGTGTCTATGTGTATATATATATATATAATGTGGCAAAAAACAAAGCTGTTACTACAAAAAATGGGTCAAATCCTATTTTTAGTCACATTCAAATCCATAGCCAAATCCTCTAAAGGATCCTTAAATCTTGAATCTGAATCCAAATTCATGCTACCTCTCTTTAAAGTACTTTTTTTCCTGTGGAAATAAACTGGGAACACAGCTACATATAATTCTAATAGTGAATGCACATATTAAACAAACAACAAGTGTGTTAAATGGGTTAAATAATACAGACTTGAGGTACTTGACTCTGTACAAATACAAATACACTTTTCTGTTTACTTTGCATATACGGTTGCCATTACAAATCCATAGATATTGCAGTATACGTACAATGCCAACACAGTTACAAAAATAGACGAAAGGACTATCTTTGAAATATAACTACTGTTTGAGTTCTATGTACTTAGAAATATCGCTATGGCAACGGAATTTGTGTTGAAGTGTACATACACACTTGGATTTAATTTATGGTAATTTTCGTCCATTGTTTACCAATTTTTGTTTTAATTAAAAATTGGACAACACAGAAAAAGCAGAAGCAAAGATAATTGGCAAATTTTGAGATACAAAATTTTACAACTGAGCATGAATAAAATTTAAAGAAAGCAGTGATGTTATAAAATATCAAAAGAAAAACCATTACTCTAACATAAAAGTTAAAAATCAGGGATCATGTTGGCAAAAACAGTAAAAAGAAAATTATGGCAACAATTAACATAACTGGTAATTAAAAACAATTCTAAACACTAAAGACTATGTGGCCTATTAACTTATAGTCTAAGTACACTTTGATTTTCTGCCTGCAAACACAACAATTGTGCTATCAGCTTGGCACACTGCATATGATTATCTTGCATATAAAATTTAATTTTTACTTGTCCCTTGAAAAATGTTGTTAGATGGTTTCACTGTAATTGAAATGTGCTGTTAAAGGAAAGCTAACTTCAACCTGTTATGAATAGCGCGCGCGCGAGGTCGTTGTCATGTTACGCAATTCGGAGTTGAACGAAGTTAGTCCACTCCGATAGTCCGATGACGTAATGTGTATCGGACTAGACGATCGGACTAAGTACAGAATATATTTGTACCGGACTAGTGTTTTTGTTTAGTCCTTATAATTCGTTACACCTAGTCTGTAGTCCTATAAATAAATTATATAGTCTAGTCTAGTCTTCTAGTCTCTTGTGTAGCGAGGTATTATTAATACCTCACTTCAGTGAAGTGAAGCTGAATCTTTTACTTGAATCCTGTCTCAAATACTCAGATATTCGAATCTCACAGATTCAAGGGACTTGACGAATCTTGAATTCAACCCTCCCATTTCAACTTTTAAATGATGTGTTAATATAATTAAATAAGCAGACATTTTCTGAATGAAATTATACTCCAAAAGTGTATGCTCAACGTTCCCTTTACACAAAAAATGTTTGAAACATAGAGTTTTACAGTACACTGAGTCAATTTTCAGTAACATGTTGTAGGAAAATCAGAGGATTAGTTATTAAAGTGGTAATTTATTTCAGTATAGAAGTCTTCTGTATAAAATTATTCTGGAAGAGCATATAAGAGAGACATTTTATTGCCAAAAAATGCATTAAACAATGAGCAAGTGGAATCTTAACGAGAAAACAAGAGCATGTGGTTTTGAACTACTATTAATTATTGAAGGCCGTGAAGAAATACATATAATTTAACATCTCAAAAACTACACATTTAAAATAATATTATTTTAATCACTTTGAACTGCAGATGTCTACCAAATAAAATGCTCATTGCTATGTTGCCTCAGCTGTCTTCAGCGATACTGAACACACAACCAGTGTGACCTCGTTTCCTCCCCTTACATGGCTGGCAAGGATGGGGATGGTTGCCTATTGGTGTCCCCTGCCCTCCCTCTCACTTTTGCTTGGGCACCCTCCCTTCTCCATCACTGCCACCTCTCTTTAAGCTGCCCTGCTATCAATACTTTTCTCAACCCCTTTCTTGTTTATTTGAATGCAGCTCTACCTGGCAACAGGACAATAGCACCACGCTGAAGAGGGAGAGTAAATAGGCAATATAATATAGTTGGGAAATTCCTTGACATTCTTTTGATCTCTCTACATGACACGACATGTTTGCAGACAAAATATTTAAACATTTCAGTACAGTATGGCACTGATTAATCGTGTACTTATAATATAAATAAAATCTGAATTTGAAAATCTTATGCTGATGCATTGGACACATCCCTAGTACGTAAAACACATTATTTGGCACGGCGTGTTTAATGTAAGTTAAAAGTCAGCGCTCTGTATAGCTTACATCAGCAGGTATTATCACAATAAAAAAAAAAATAAAAAATATATACCTGAATTTTGTACACTTACATGATAGCTCATATAACAAAAAATATATATTTTTACTTGCAACTAATTTTACCTTGTTATTCAACTTTGTAGTTACTACATCCATTTCATTCCTCAATGCCTGCAACTCCTGCTCATGCTTCTTCTGACAGTTTTTAACAAAAGAGTCATAGTGTTTACTGTTGCTACTTAAACTGCTACGCTCAAGTAATAATAATTTTTGATGTAGGTCTATGTTGGATGCTTGTGACGATTCTAAATCTTGCTTCAACTGTAACAGATAAATACATGTATAATATAATTTTGATAGGAACACAAACTGGAAACCAAGAAATTCAAAAGGTTTATAAAACAGGTCAATATAAGATCTAATTCTGTATTCAACCTTCAATGATTTACTGCTTTGGATTTCATCATTCATGCAGTATGATGCTGAATAATGTATTCTGCAAGATGGTGCTAACCTCAACATTGTCAAATGTATTTGCAGCCATCATTGTAATCCAAGTTGAAGCAGTACTTACTTGTCCAGAAAGACAACCTGTTGGCACCCTGCACATCAGTGGATGTGTTTTTGGGCCCATTGTAGCCTGAAGCTTTGTTTGTTCAGACTCAAGGGAATCTTCTGCAAAGGAATGCATGCACACAGTCCTCTGCAAAGCAGACACCATAAAATCATGGCAACAGAAAATGGCTAACCTAGTTACAGTGCTCCAACACTCTGCTAACACGAGACGAAGCTGAACAATGTCATTAGCATGCATATGAGGTGTCTGTCATCCCGTGGTATCACATTTCGTGGTAGAGTTCCACGTTTTCGACTTGTCCTGGTCTCTTCAGTCTACTGTTTCCATACTTACATCACTGTCATGGCATTATACCCATATGAGCAGCGATTTCGCTGTGTGAAAATCTTTATTTGCACAAGCTGATTATTTGGCCCCATTAAAACTCTGTAACATGGTTTTAAAAAGCCCTTTCACATTAACAAGGCATATTGATACCAGTAGGAACATTTATAAATTGCTGATAATGAACAAATTTGCTTGTCTGGATCATCAGCATTCCTTGATTTCTACACTTTTACATGTAAGATCAGAAGGCGCTGTTGCACCTAAGCATGCATAATCTTTCTCAAATTCGAATAATTTTCATATCATACCCTGCTTTCCATTTCCTGTGAGTATCGTTTAATTTGTACATTTCTTTCATGGTGTAGAATTTTTCACACACAAGTGTATGTATAATTCCCATGGTGATAAAAGATCAAGTCTCATTATCATGACACCTACTACATGTGATGACAGCAGCATGTAGCTAATGAAATAGGGCCATGTGTTGCGAGAAGAGCCTGTGGATATAAAAAGCAAGATGTAGGCACTCAGCAAACGTACCAACCATTACTGGAATGGGTACAACATACAATTCATCAGACATAGAGATGTTTGCTTTTAAGCCAAGGGTAGAAATATTTCTGAAATAGTACAGTTTGTGAAATGTTTGATTGCTGGTGTGGTTTAAGTGTACTGTGATGGGACAAATGGTAACACTGTAAATAAATGGCATAGGAACTGCAGAGTTCCACTGATGTGATAGGTGAATGTTGGCTGTAAATGTGTGCAGGAGCCCTCACAGTCCAAAAAAAACCATGGGTTATCAGATGTGTGCACACAATGATAGTACAGTGAACCCTGCAGTATATGAGATTCCAAAGCTCTTAGCTGGTCACTGCAACCATGTTGATATTAACTCATTGACAGAAACCGTTTCAATTTGCATAACAGTAACAGAATTGGCCCTCTTCTGATTGACGAAAGAGTCAGGTTTTCTGCATCAAATGAAGGGATGTTGGTATGTAAGGTGAGAAACCTCCATGAACAAACACTGGTCCACCCACTCATATCTCTGGAAGGCATTCTGAAAATTTGGTTAGTAGTTAAACCTTGGATATCACATAAACTCATACATGTTCACTGTCTTTTCTAGTACATTGGGAATCTTCTAGCAGAACAAGTATGTCCAGGGAGCCTAAACTCAAGATCATGCAAGTACAGTTTGTACACAATGTCTTGCACAGTCCGCAACATATGTGAGAAGGCTATCATAAACTCCAACAACCCGTGGCTCGCATGTCTTCTTTGTACGAGGAGAGTGGCATGTGAGTGTAGAAGGATTATGTTTTGTCATGTTAAAACACGAGAAACAAGCTGGGAACAATTTATTTTGCACAACAGCCAATCACAAGTCATGCTCAAAGTGTCTGCTAATGGTTATTTACTTCTCCACCAGGATTTTGTTGCAAATGCAGCAGTTTAAATGAATAAAATAACAAATGAGGAGATGTTTATTCTTTTGGAATTTGCAGATATCAAGTATGACTTCAGTCAGTGAATATATTTATTCAAAATAATATATGTATTCTCTGTAGTAGCCTTTAAAATGGTATCACGTAAAACCATTAGCTTTTCAAGATGTAGGAAATAATTTTAAGTTTAAACAGCTCTCATTGTAAATAATTTCATGAAACATCACTAGAGTTACCAGACATCTGGAAATTCCAGGACATGTCCTACATTTTAACTCTCTGTTTGGTGTCTGGGACGAATTTCGGAATAATCGTAAATGACCTCCATTTTGCTGATAGAAGCCCGATGTTAGTTCCGAACATGGCCACTGCGTGCTACAAACACTGTTCGACTCGCGCAGTGTTCAATCTATATTGATCGTGCCTGTCTGTAGTCTAGTAAAAGCTTGTATATTTTTTTTTTTTTTTTGTTTCTGTGGCCAAAGTTCTGTTTTGAATGCAACACGTTTTGCAAAATGCCAAGGCAATTTGTAAGCAAAAAAAGTACATTTTTTAAAATTGACCTTTTTCCCCCCCAATGGTTAGAGAGTTAACTAGCTTCACAAAAACACAAAAAAAGTCCACAAAATTATTTCAGCAGTACAGACATAAAGGTATTCCTCGTTGAGCCATCATTTTAATCTCATCGTGCTGCTGCTGTAGAAGCAACACTTGCATTCCAGTTCATCATCACGCATCTTATAGATTTATGGACTGTGCACCTAAATTAAATTCAAAGCTACATTGTGATTTAGATATTGCAAAGAAAGTGTCATGTGCAAGGACAAAGACAAAGGTGATCATAAACAAAGTTCTTGGCCCACATGCCATTGATGTGACAATTGAGTGCCTGAAAGGAATTTGTTTTGGTGTTTGTACTGGTGGTAGCAATCATGGATCTCAAAAAATATTTCCCATTTTGATCCAATACTTTGACTATAAATCGGGAGGTATTCAGACAAAGGTAGTAGAGGTTAAAACGAGTCCAAATGAAACTGCTGAAACACTATCATAACTACATTAGGGATTACACTGGAGAGTCTTGGAATCACAAGAAAATGTGTCACATTTTCTACAGATAATACAAACACTAATTTTGGTGGTATAAAGCCAGCTGGGGGTAATGTTTTCTGCAAAATAAAATCGTATGTTAATGATAATGTTGTTGGTGTAGGTTATCCAGCCCATATTCTACATAACGCAATTCAGCATGGTTCAGACAGTTTAAGTGTTGATTTGGAATGTATTATGCTCAAGCTGTATAATTACTTTTCTGTACATACAGTAAGAACAGAGGAACTCAAAGAATATTGTCAATTTGTAGACTAACATATAAGCAAATTCTTTGTCACAGCAAAACCAGATGGTTATCTCTGTTCCCTGCATTTGAAAGAACAACTGACATGTATGATGCTTTGAAAGCTTATTTCTTATCTGTGTCAAATCCCNATATTGAACACACTTGTTTGAAAACAGGTTGAGTAAGACATATTTGTATCATATCCATTCTCCAATGTCTGTTTTTCAAGAAAACATAAAACATCTTGAAAATGAAAAAATATCCATTGTTGAAATGACTGACATTTTAAACAATGTATGTTCGCTTCTTAAGAATAGATCAAAAATGTCTTTCATTCCCCTGAAGACAAATCAATTATTGATAAGTGCTAGGGAGGAGGGATTTGAATATGAAGTGAATAGTTTTGTTAAAGAGGCTCTTTCACTATATGATGTATGTTTGGAATATTTAGAGAAATGGTGTGTCAATTCTCAACTTAAAATGTTTTAACTGGATGAATCTAAGTGACAAAGTGTGCATCAATACTGTGTAACAATNAATCTAAGTGACAAAGTGTGCATCAATACTGTGTAACAATGTATTGAGTTTTTGAATGAAAAGGGCACAGTCACTGATAACATTAAGTGTTGTGACCATATATTTTATCTGAACTCATTTTTGGAAAAAGACATTGCTGCCATTGAAAACTTATGTAATGATAAATGGGTTAAAAAAGTCTTAACAGAGTTTTGCTGTATTTTACAAGGAATTTCCATCATCCTTTCCTAATGTTAAGAATAAAAAAAAAACTGATGAAATCTGTTAAAACAACATGCATGCTATAGTTGCACTGCAACTAAACAGATATTATTCTTTATTTGGTTTTAGAATTCACTACTTGCCACTGCATTTCACACAATANTGTATTGAGTTTTTGAATGAAAAGGGCACAGTCACTGATAACATTAAGTGTTGTGACCATATATTTTATCTGAACTAATTTTTGGAAAAAGACATTGCTGCCATTGAAAACTTATGTAATGATAAATGGGTTAAAAAAGTCTTAACAGAGTTTTGCTGTATTTTACAAGGAATTTCCATCATCCTTTCCTAATGTTAAGAATAAAAAAAAACTGATGAAATCTGTTAAAACAACATGCATGCTATAGCTGCACTGCAACTAAACAGATATTATTCTTTATTTGGTTTTAGAATTCACTACTTGCCACTGCATTTCACACAATANCTGCACTGCAACTAAACAGATATTATTCTTTATTTGGTTTTAGAATTCACTACTTGCCACTGCATTTCACACAATATAACAGTCATTATTCCTAAGCTCTCACACATAATCAAAGCGTCAACATATGCAATTTTTTCAAGCCTAAGGCTGATCCTACACTGGATGCAGATAACTCTAGACACTGCCATCACACGACACACAGAAAAAAANTTTCAAGCCTAAGGCTGATCCTACACTGGATGCAGATAACTCTAGACACTGCCATCACACGACACACAGAAAAAAAAGAAATGTAAAGTTTATTACGCGAGTTCCTATGCTACACATGTGTCCGTGTCCAGACATAGCAACTCCANGAAAAAAAGAAATGTAAAGTTTATTACGCGAGTTCCTATGCTACACATGTGTCCGTGTCCAGACATAGCAACTCCAGACAAAGGCAGAAAGGGATGAGTATCTGGCCATACACAGCAATTTTGTTTCCAACCCGACGATGCCTCCCAACGGACCCCCTTCCTCTCTCCTAAGTCATGCATAAACACCACACTAGTTCCAGGTTCAGTATTCAAATTGTTGAACATGTCGAAAGATGCAATTGATAAAGAACAACTCACAGAGTTGCTACATATGTTTGTAGGATCAAAGACTGAAGTCATAAGACAACCAAGACATCAAGCCTCAAGTAATCACACTGTATTGTTTACAACAATGAGTACCTACCAAGATTAGTGCATTTATTATGTAACTGTTGAATGGCAGCAGGAGCATTTGATCATGTCTATACTTAGTGGAAAAAAGTGGGCCCAGTGGTTTGCAGACAGTTCATTAATAGTATAGTTGTTGTTTGTGTAGGGCTTATTTGAATCCCTGCCCTTGCCTTAGAGTGCAGGAACACCCATGCCCAACATAGGACTCAAACACAGGCCCTTAAGTTGGTGAGCAAGTGCACTAACCCCTAAACCACCGAAGCTGACCCCAGCAATGCAATGCGGTCAATTCAGCTTTATTATGTGTTGATGGAACCTGCTGTTCGTATTTAAAATTACAGTATAACAGCAATTATACATACATTATTTGGCACTATTGAAAAACGCATGGAAATTCCATCGCAAGAGACAGCACAACTACTTGTGTTTGGACTTGTGACCTTGTAAATATGGATTGGTTGNCAGCACAACTACTTGTGTTTGGACTTGTGACCTTGTAAATATGGATTGGTTGGAATTTTAGATCAGTAGTAATTTCACAGCAGAACTTTGTGTAGTTTGTGTGCGGGACCCATTTTAAATTTCCCGCAATCCTGACTTGGTGCATATTCGTCAATTGTCAATGCTGTCTCAAGGGTTGGCAGTCCTGAGCTACAGGAAGAAGAGGGCATTTTCGTGTTGGACATCATGGCGGTAAGTTGAGTCGTGTGCAGCTGCCGCCTGTCTGTCGTTTTCTCGCTGAAATGCGTTGTACAGTCCATTAGTGGCAATTTAAATTTAGTGGTGTTAAATTCACCACAACATTTTTGGTCCTCCGGGCCGGATATTTGCCAGCATCGTCGTTTTTAGTGCGCGTTTTCGTTGTTGTATTGCTCTTTGTGTTGGCGATAAAACATGTGCTTGCTACTGTGTTCTTGGTGTGTGTGTGCTTCGAGTACTATACAAAATAAGTATTTATTCTCAAGAAGGAACCTTGTGGACGCAGTGGACAAAGTGAACAGTAAAAGTCCCTGGGGTTTCTTTTTTATTTTCTGTTTTCCATGTTCCCTTGTGTGCACGTGTCTGCGCGCACTCTCTCTCTCTCTCTCTCTCTCTTTCTGTCTCTGTTTTTTCCATTGTGTCCACGTGCCGGCGCTTGAGCTCTTTGTTCTTTTCATTCCATTGTTCCTGCTTCTCGTTCGTGTTAAAGTGCTACACACTCGTTTCAAGTGGCAAGTGCAACTAGCAAAAATAATTTACGCCACACATTTTTTTGGAAGTCGTTCGTTGCATGAATGATATTTGCACGTGATTGGAATATTGTGCAGTTTCATGCGCATATTCATTTTTAAAGGTTTTAGGTGTTTCCAGTTAGTGCCGTCTGACTTTGCTTTCTGCCTTTTCGTGGAATGCTATTGAGAGCATTCGCAATCATGTTTTGTTTCATAACAAGTAATGTTTTCATTGTTTGGGTTTAAGTTAGTGTAGTTGGCTGCCGTCATAATTTCCTTTCTCGTCTGCTCCTTGCTTGTGAGGGGTTGAATTCTCGTTGCCGCAAGATGTCCGAGGCACAGGCGGCGCTTTTACGTCTTCGTTTACCTAAAGTCCACGAGAATTTTGACGTTTTTACAGCTGTATAATTGTTAGCCGATAAGTTGCCCGATTTAGATGCTGCTGAGCATGCAAGGCGCATGGTAGAGTTTGAAGAAAAATATTTCTTCATAATGGATATTGTAGACGTCCTCGCAGACGAGTCTGAATTCCAGGTTCAAGACACTGCCAGCACCAAGACTCGCAGTTCAAGGGTAACTCTACCCAAAATCAATTTGCCTAATTTTGATGGTGACCGCAGGCAATGGCCTAATTTTTCCAACTTGTTTGTCGCTTTGGTGTCACATAACAGTGATGTGTCTCCTGATGAGAAACTAGCTTATTTGAAGAGTGCACTTAGTGGGGAACCTCTTGGTATGATCAAGTCTTTGCCCATGTCTGGGGTTAATTTTGGGGTTGCTTGGAAATTGCTGGTGGACTGTTATGATAACAAGCGACTTCTTGTTAACATACATGTAGAGGCATTACTTCAGGCCCCTTCAGCTTCCTTTAAGACACCTACCTCGTTGCGTCGACTGTTGAGTGTCATCACTGAAAATGTGTCTGCACTTAAGGCCCTTGATGTCCCAGTAGAAAAGTGGGACTTGGTGTTGTTACCAATAATGTGCAAGTGTTTAGATGTTTAGCTTCAAACACAGTGGGAGCTACCACTTGGTCGTGAGTTACCCACACTGACTGAATTAATCTCGTTCCTTGAGAAGCACTGTCATGCCCAGGAGACAGTGAGTGCAGCAGCCACCAAGACCTTTGGGGCACACCCTGCGATGCTGAAACCCACACCTGCAGTGCCCTTGTGGAGACAGCCTCGTAACCAGTCCAGCAACCAGTCTTTGAAGCGCTTGGTGAGTTCTACCCAAGTAGAGTGTTGTTTGTGTAAAGGTGCTCGCAAGCTTACAAGTGCTCAGAGTTTGGTAGTCGTAACCGTAAGCAGTGGTTCTCGGTTGCTAAGGAACACAAATTAAGTATGAACTGTCTCTTGCCTTCACACCGCTCCAACCGTTGTCCATCCTCTCCTCCTCGTCGTGTCATCGATGTGGTGCTCGCCACCACACATTGCTACATTTTGACTCCAAGGAGGCTGAGGAGGGTAACTCATCTTCGCAGGCTGAAGCAGGTTCTTCTTAGTCTACAGACTCGCAGCCCACAACTCTGTCTGCTGTTACACCAGTACTTTCAACACTATCTTCTGTGGTGCTCCTGTCCACAGTCCAGGTACACATCCTTGATGCAGCTGGAACATCTTATGTCGCCAGGGCTCTCCTGGACACAGCCAGCCAGACTAGCTTCATTTCTGAACACTGCTGCCAAAAGCTTGGTTTGGCTTGTAAGAAGACACATCTTCCAATTCTAAGATTGTCTAATGCAACTGTCAATGTGGCCAAGTCATTTGTGTCCATTGTAGTAACTTGTGGAACTCTTGACATGCAGTTTTCTCTCATATAACCAGTAAACTCCCAAGTGTTCAGTTGTCCAGTGAACTGTGCCACTCAGTTGCCCATTTGAAGCTTGCTGATCCAGCTTTTGATGTTCCTCGACCTGTTGATATACTTGCAGGGGCAGATCTTGTTCCTCGGTTCCTTACTGGTGGTAAAATCAATGGCTCTCCCATGGCTCTAGATTCAATTTTCGGGTGGATCTTGATGTGCAAGGTAGAAGCAGAACCTCCTGTTGTGTCTTCAGCATCCTATTGCATTTCATTGTTGACGTTGAGTCCCCTGGAGGATGTCATGAGGCGGTTTTGGGAGGTTGAGGAGTTCCCACCAGCTAAACACAAATCTGTTGAAGAGGTTCATGGTGAGGACTTATTTATTGAGACCCACAGGTGTGATGCTACTGGTAGGTATGTGGTATGTCTGCCCTTTCGCTCGTCAATGCCAGAGCTGGGTGAATCTCGGCCGCAAGCGGTCAACCAGTTGCTTCGTCTGGAAAGGCGCTTCAAGGGGGATTTGCCATTGAAACTGATGTATTCTGACTTTATGAGGGACTACCTTGAAGAGGGGCACATGGAGAAGGAACCCATTTCAGAGTTGTCGTCCTCGCCTACGTATTATATTCAACACCATTGTGACATCAAACCCGAAAGCACAACCAACAAACTTTGTGTCGTGTTCGATGCATCTTCAAAGAGCTCAACAGGTGTCTCTTTAAATGATGTTCTCTTAACTGATAGGTTGCAATGCGACATCATTGATGTGTTGTTGAAGGTCAGGCTGCGTGTTATTGTCTTTACAGCTGATATTAAGCAAATGTTTAGACAGATAGCAGTATGTCCTAGCCATCAGGATCTTCAGCATATTGTTTGGTGTTTTGATGACAGTGAATTAGTAGAGGATTATCATTTAAAGACGGTTACGTATGGTGTCTCCTCTCCAAACTTGGCACTTTGCACCAGCTGGCTGAGGATGAGAAGGAGCAATTTCTTGTTTCTGCAAATGTACTGAAGTCAGACGTATATGTTGATGATGTGGTCACCGGCTCTAATTCTGTTAGTTCTGATTTGGCCCTGCAAAGGGAATTGATTTCATTGCTCGCTGTTGGTAGTTTTAAATTGCGAAAGTTTGTCCGCAACCATCCTGCCTTGCTTGACTGGCTCCCAGTGTAAGACGTTGAGACCCCAGAAGGTGTTAGGGATGCAATGGAATCCCAGCTTTGATTGCTTCTCATACAAGATACAGCCTAGTTGCAAAGAGATCACCAAGAGAAACATCTTGTCAGAAGTGGCAAGGATTTTTGATGCTCTTGGATGGCTCTCTCCTCTCACCATGTTTTCGAAACACCTTATCCAGAAACTGTGGCAGGAGAAACTTGATTGGGATTATAAACCTCCAGGTAATATTGTCGAGAAGTGGAGCCAATTCAACAGTGAGCTACCACTGCTAGCATCAGTTGTTGTAGCCAGACAAGTAATTGGCCCTGCAGGTTCCTCCTACGAAATGCATGGCTTCTCTGATAGCTCAGAGATTGGCTATGCTGCAGTGGTTTATTTACGCCTCAACATGCCTACAGGAGTCACCACACATTTAGTCGCTGGCAAATCTAAGGTTGAAACCAGTAAAGGTTCAGTCCATCCCACGGTTGGAGCTTTGTGGGGCTTTATTGTTAGCTCGTCTACTTCATCATGTGGTAGAGCTGTTCGCCCCTGCCATTGCCTTGTCGTCTATAAGTGCCTGGACAGGCTCACAGATTGTTCTTTGTTGGATGAACTACTCGTCTCCTCACCAACTGAAAACCTTTGTCACCAACAGGATGAGCAAGATCCAGGAGCTCACCAGGCCATCCTGGTGGAAGCATTTCTCATCAGAGTCCAATCCTGCAGATTGTGCATATCAATGGCTCTTGTCCTCTCAGCTAGTAGAGCATCCCCTGTGGTGGACTGGTCCAGCCTGGTTACGGGAACCACTTGCTCAGTGGCCCTCCTGTTCTGAAACTTTAGTCATTGACACAGTCCTGCTT
Organism: Clitarchus hookeri; assembly: GCA_002778355.1. NCBI lineage: Eukaryota > Metazoa > Arthropoda > Insecta > Phasmatodea > Phasmatidae > Clitarchus > Clitarchus hookeri. The sequence goes on along the minus strand of NQII01001589.1, from coordinate 146,739 downwards.
GAGGAGAAGGTTCAGGTTTTGGGAAAATTTGTTTCAGCTGACGAGATTGACAACCTGCTATCACATTTTAGTAGTTTGACAAAGTTGCTTTGAGTGATGTCATTGGTGCTGCATTTTATTCACAATTGCAGTAACTCTCGTGCAAATCGCCTCACTGGGCACTTTACCCTTAGTGATTTAGACAAGTCCCTTCAGGTTCTATTGTTGCATGTGCAGTCTGTGGCGTTCGAAGAAGAGCTTGCTTTTGTGCAGAAGGGTCAACGTCTTTCTCCCGATTAAAAAATTTGTTCCATTTGTTGATGATACAGGTCTGTTGAGGGTGGGCGGCAGACTCCTGCACTCTGACCTCCCCTTCATTCACAAGCATCCCGTGCTGCTCCACAAGACCCACGTGTTGACCGACCTCATCATTGGACACTACCATGAAAGGAACCAGCACCCTGGTATTCGTACTTTGCAGGGCATTCTGAGGGAAAATTTTTGGATTCTCTCAGATAAACATGCCATCACACAGCGATTGCACTATTGTGTGCGCTGTTGGAGGGAAAAACCCTCATCGTGCACACTTCTAATGGGCAATCTGCCTGCTATGAAGGTCCAACAGGTGAAGCCATTTGCTAAGGTAGGGGTGGATTATGTAGGGTCCATTCTGTCCAGTACTTGCAAGTCATCAGTGTTGAAGACCTATATCTGCATATTAATTTGTTGTGTGCCACCAAGGCAGTCCATGTGGAACTTGCCTCTGACCTATCCACTGATGTTTTCCTGGCTGCCTACAAACATTTTGTTTCTTGTCAAGGAAGGTCTTCCGAGATCTACAGTGACTGTGGGACAAACTTTGTCGGGGCCCACAACTACTTGAGGGAACTCCAGCAGCTTCTGACATCATCCTCTCACCAGAAAAGGGTTGTTGAAGGTTTCACACCCCTTGGAGTGATGTGGCACTTCAACCCACCTGCTGCCCCTCACTTTGGAGGCTTGTGGGAGGTCAGGGTCAAGTCCTTCAAAACCCACTTGGTACGTGTCATTGGGGAACAAATCTTAATCTTTGAGGAGTTCTACACTGTCGTTGTGCAGGTGAAAGCGGTCCTGAACTCCAGACCCCTGTGCCCTCTAAGTTCTGACCCCAATGACTTTGTCGCCCTTTCCCCAGGACACTTCCTGACACTTTAGCCTCTTGTCACTCTACCAGAACCCAGTCATGACGTCAGCCTTAACAGGCTTCAACGCTGGCAGCTGATGGAGCGGCTACATCAAGATTTCTGGCAGCTTTGGCACAGGGAGTATCTCCATACTCTCCAGCAACGCTCGAAGTGGCAGAAGTCAGGAGCAAGCGTCGCTCCCAATAAACTTGTGTTGATTAAGGACGACCGAATAACTCCTCTGCAGTGGCATCTTGTACGCGTGGAAGAACTTCATCTGGGAAGGGTGGTATTGCGCGAGTAGCTACAGTGCGCACTGCCAATGGAATCTTTATGCGTCCAATTGTTAAATTGTGTCCATTACCCGAACAGTGTTAAGTGTATTGAAATCTCGGCATTTCAAGATAGGTGGTATGTTTGAACTTGTGACCTTGTAAATATGGATTGGTTAGAATTTTAGATCAGTAGTAATTTCATGGCAGAACTTTGTGTAGTTTGTGTGCGGGACCCATTTTAAATTTCCCGCGATCCTGACTTGGTGCACATTCATCAATTGTCAATATTGTCTCAAGCATTGGCAGTCCTGAGCTACAGGAAGAAGAGGACACTTTCATGTTGGACATCATGGCGATAAGTTGAGTCGTGTGCAGCTGCCGCCTGTCTGTCGTTTTCTCGCTGAAATTCGTTGTACAGTCCATTAGTGACAATTTGAATTTAGTAGTGTTAAATTCACCACAACATTAAAAAAAAATTACATTAGGCATTGAAGGAAATAAAATATTAAAGGATTATAAATTATAACTGAAATTCTTAATTATTGACACAGGGACTGAAAACCAATTTTATTGTAATAAAGGCAGTCCCCTATCTAGCACTTAAAAAACTGCAATGCAGTACATTTTAAATACTTTTTTTTATGGAATAAACGTGCCTTCAATATGTTTACCAGCGAAAAGAAAACGTAACCCAGCTAGGACAGGATGGTAACTTCAAGATAACACACATGCTATAAATATTATTTTAGATTGCACCAACATTGTTAATTAGAGGAAATATCCATGTCCAATGTAGGTGGTGTAGTCAAATTTTGTTGGGACATGACTAGGGGAGTGTGTTGGGTGACGGCTGTGTCTGGAGATATCCACGTTCAATGTAGGAACAGCCTAGGGCCACTCTAAATTTTTTCTTGAGAGTAAGTGTTGTTTATTTGAACTTTTTGTTCATTCTAGTCTAGCATTAACTAAACTCAAGACCTAAAGCCCTGTTTCAACAAATTGCAAATACAGTCATCTTTAATTTGAATCCTGAATTATAGCTAGCATTCTCTCTCTCATAAAAGTTTACACCTCAAAATCTGGTAAATATATGACAACCAAATGAAATCCGAACACCGACCAAACATGGCAATAATTCTGGTATCACACTTTTCCGAGGTCACATTTACTAGGCAGTGTGCTGTATACAATAGGGTAAACCGGAAAATATTTTTTTTTTTTTTTTTTTGTTTTTTGATTTGCTATATGATGGAAAACTCTAGGGTAGCTTAGTAAAATGCAAAAACAAAATTAATAAAATTTTTACGTTTGGCGGTAGCGCTATGGCCCTCAAATTTGAGGAAATATACGATTTTTATCATTTTTCTAATACATGGAAATAAATCAACTAACTTCTATAACAAGTAGCTATAGACATATTTTAGTAAAACAAAGTATAGGAACAATAAAAAAATAAAAAGAATAATACATTTTACAATTTATTAGTAGCGCATTACGTTTAATAAAACTTTTTTTTAAATTGACAAATTTCTATTGAAACAAAAATTATTTTCCTGATTGTGTAATAAAATTTTTGTTTGTAATGAAATATAGTCCTTTACTTGTCTTTACTTTCTTTTGGTAGTTTGAAATAAGATTTTCTTGAAAAACTAGGCATTGAAGATCTTGGGAGAAGTGTAGTTCTTATAAAACCATCTCTGGAATTGGAGCAGACGACTTTTTGTGACTCCTCGGTTATCAACTTCAAGCATCGTTCTACTGCTTGGGTCTGACATGGGAATTGGTCAAGTTCCACTCAGCCGCTGTTCCACCTAATTGGACCCTAGACCAAATCTCTTGATCGGTGACTCTTCGCAGCAAAGGTGGTGGTGAAAGTGTAGTAGTGTTCCAGTGAATCATTTTGATGTGGTCGGTACCTGTAGCTAGGAAATTGATTTTGGGTGGTTGAAAACTCCTCATTGACTTTCTTTTAGAAGCTAAGTTTCTAGCCTTTATAATTCTTCGAAACCTAACTCTCTTATATCATCCCTTTTATCTACTATCATACTCAAAAACAAGTTTTCTAGATGGGCAAAAAATGTGTTTCTTTCAATTACTGGGCCAATGACTTTCAGCAAGTTTTCGGGCAGGAATCATGATGATTTTATAACTTCAAATACATGTTCTGGTCCATTTGTGAAGTACTTACTTTTTTTGATATGAAACCATACAGGTATATAAGACTTTAGGAGAAAAGAAACTAAGATCTTGTGTTCGTCTGTTGGGTTTTCAATATTTAAATACAATCGGATAACTCTGTTCGCCGTTATTAACCACCTTGAGCGGGAAAGTGTGCCAGGCTCACGAACAGATAAATCATCAGGACAGCTGCTTGATTTTATAGCAGAACTTATGTCCAGCAGGTACTGCTGATCTTTGCTTAAAATTTGCCGGTCAATTTCTGGAATCTCACACTCAACACTGTCAAAATTTACCACTGGGAGTTCCTCACATTTACTGAGCTGTATGCCAATCGGACCACTAAATTATTTTGGCCCAGTCGTTTCACCATCTAAAGTTTGAAATAAATGCCAGAAGGCAGTTCATTGAAATGTAAGAGGCACACCCCCCCACTGTAGTGGTCTTTTAATTTGTTCTTCAATTGTGCGAATAACACAGGTTTTCCACCCCATATTAGTAACAGTGCCATCACATCCAATTATGTCTAGTTCATGAAGTGAAAATCCAACTTTAGTCAAATAAGAAAGAATGCTACTGGCAATGTTTTGAGCAGACCCAGAAGAGGGCGAAACATGACCAACGTACACAGAACCTGGTTCTTGTAAAATTGAGTAATGTTCCTCTTTCATGGTTCTTCAAAACTTCTTTGAGTTAACTTTTTCAATCACTATAGTGTTATCCTTCCTCCCATCAAAATATAGTCCTTGAAGAGGGTTATGCTTGTCCTTGTTCTGCATTTCTCAGTTTATTTTCGTCAACAACATGAGTGTGGTCATCATCAGTTACGATGCCAAAATCTTGCAACACACTTGAGGCGATAACTGCCGTTGCTCTATCTGATAATCCAAAGCGATCACTAGTCAGCGCAGTATTTTTCAATTTAATGCGCATCTGCCATGGTGACTTAATTTAAGGCTTAAGTTCTTCAAAATCTTCATCATTGTCATCTTCAATGTCTTCAGATGGCAGGAAAGTTTCTGCATCTGCATGTTTTGAGCAAGATGGCTGTGATAATAAATCAATAGTGGACTGAGTTCTTTTATGTCCAACCAACTTCCTATCATGTCTTTGGGTAATTAAAAAACAAAGGAAATGCAGGTGTGAAGGTTAAAATGGATACGCATGCATTCTTTGGAAGTACAAGAATTTTGGTACAATGATGGGTATCTTTTTTGCTTTTTCACAGTTACAGATAATAGAAACAGGACACTCACAAACCTTAGTGACCATTTCACAATTGCAGTCTAATGTTATTTTGCACTTACACACAGAGACATCAAATAGTAACAAAGATTTTTTTTTTTTTAAATCTTTAACTCTCTTTTTGAACTTTTCCATTTCCTTATCACGCTTAAAGGACTTCATAAGATTACGATAACTGTCATGGTATGCATTTATTAACTGAACAATTCTGTAAGGCGTTACTGTTGGTATTGAAGCTTTATCAAACACAGATTTAACTTGTGGTGCCACAATATTCTAAACCTGAGAAAAATTAACTGACCTGTTGTTTGATTTCAAGGCTAAGTTGTAATTTTCATGGAAACAACACTTGAGAACGTCTTCATAAGTTGGTAGTTTATTCACAGATAACTCGTTTGGGTGGCCAAATAACAGGCAGTTAAAGTCACTGTGAGTAATTTTCTTGACACAGTGGTTAATATAATCAATTAATCAAATCACTAATTAATTGAAACAGTCTTTAAGAAACGCGATTAAACCTCACAGGAACAACTGACCGAAACTGCTGTCTCACAAAGGATACGCATGCGCATCGCGCAGTGCATTGTGGGTCGTGGATTTTTTTTAATGCTTTGCGCTACCTTAAATGNATGCTTTGCGCAACCTTAAATGAAGTAATTTAGGTTTTTTATTCCAACGTGCTTTATTGTCTTTCTTTTAAAGCTTTTTCATTGCAGCAGTTTTTTTTATCTTTTTCGTTTATAGCTTTAAAAAACAAATGAGAACTATTAATATTTCCATAAATTTTAAATATTCAAGTGCGATGTGCTACCGCCAGACGTAAAAATTTATTTAATTTGTTTTTGCATTTTACTAAGCTATCCTAGAGGAAATGAAATACGTATATTCAAATTTTAACAGGACCTTTCTTCCATTGCTTACGCTGAACGCAAAACTAAACCACAGTTTTTTCTTTGATTAAATTTTGTAACAAAGGCAATATAGAAAGTTGAAACTAAATTCAAACTATACCACCCGCACCAGTATAAGCTAAAAACTGGTATAGAACCNCTGTAGAAATTAGTAATAAAGCCAAGGCAAAAAAAATCACTCACCTGTGCATTTGATGCTTCTACACTACTTATGTTCATTTTCAGTGTCGCAACCTCTTTTTCCAGTTCATCAATTTTCTTCTTACTGGAAACTGCAAGAATTAGAATATATGTAGTAGATGAGTACTGCATCTATTGTGCCCAGGTCAATAATATAAAATAAATACGTAATTCAAACAAAGCAGAGTCATTTAGGTATCAAATTAGTTAAGTTTTGATTTTAGTGTTTGTATAGCAACGCAACATATTATTCCAGCACAGTGTTGATACTGTACATTTTTTTTTCAATGTGTTGGTGTTGAGTGCCCCTTTAGGAGGATGAAGTTGAAAAGCCTGGTGATGCCTAGATAATCCATGGATGGCGGTTTTTAATACGTAACAGGCAGTACTCACAACTTTAGACAGAAAAATACTGTGTTTTACTGGTGACTTGGTAAGTAAGATAAAAGAACAGCATACTGCACACTTCATGCTATAAAAATGTACATACCTTTTAAAAATAATTTAGTAACCATGGAAGTTGGTAAAACGACAAATACAGTAAAACCCTTTCAAAAAGATTCCTTTTAAAGTTTGCCTGCTTGATAAGTTCACAAATTTTGCACCTTGTCTATAAACATCAAAGTAATATGACCCCCTTGAAAAGTCTTTGGTTAATAATCATAAATAATTCAGTGCNCACCTTGTCTATAAACATCAAAGTAATATGACCCCCTTGAAAAGTCTTTGGTTAATAATCATAAATAATTCAGTGCCTTCATAATAAATAAGTTTAATTTTTATGTGATAATGCATGCGTATCCATAGTACAAGTGTGCTTGTATGGAATATATAAAGATTTCTCAGAATAGGCATGTGATGTGACATGACACTTGACAGGAAAGATAAAGGAGTAATAGGAATAGGCTGCAAAAAAACAAGTGGACAGCATGCTGAATTACCCATCATCTGGACCATTTGGACTTCNGAGTAATAGGAATAGGCTGCAAAAAAACAAGTGGACAGCATGCTGAATTACCCATCATCTGGACCATTTGGACTTCACAGTCAGATTGTGATGGGAGCATTAGACATGTACCATATGTGGTAGACCAGTTCTGGACTCCAACAAACCACCAGCAGGGAGGACCATTTGATTGCCAGGGGTGAACAGAACCAGCTGCTTCCTTGTCCACCATCCAGTGACATGCAGCAACTTCACCAAAGCACAGNATTGCCAGGGGTGAACAGAACCAGCTGCTTCCTTGTCCACCATCCAGTGACATGCAGCAACTTCACCAAAGCACAGTATCTCTACCAGAAGCATTTCTATATCAGCAACTCAAAAACTTTTAAGGGTTCTGCTACTAACACCTCAATATTATCACCTTTGTCTGCAGTGGTGTTGGCTACACAGAATGCTATAAACTGGCAATGTACATTGTATTGTCTTTAATGATAAATCACACTTTTCTCTGAGAAGTGGATGACCACTGTGTTTCCAACAAGATGACACTTTCCTGCACATAGCTCTGGTTTCCCAGAAGTGTTTATGTCATGTTTCAACACTATGGTGGGGCATAGGGATGGGTCCAGAGGAGGGATCACATGGGGACATGACCCCCCCCCCCNGGTTTTAAAACTGAAAGGAAATATCTGAATGTTTTAAAATACTGAATTAATTTGGTTAATATAACATTGTTTCCCAAATTATGACCAGATAGTGCCCTCCTAACACGCAATGACTCAAAAGTCTAGATTTGCTCCTGATCTACCCAATCATCTGATTTGTCACTTGTTGGATATAATAGTAGCTTAACAAATGGGAAGGGATTTTGTTCACAGATATGCATTGATATATGGTATACAATCTCTAATGCTTGTCATCACAGTGATGTAACTGATTTAATGGAGGACTTAAATAACCCTTTTAAATTAAACTTTGACAATGACCACTGTTCAAATATTGTTACATTGTATTTCTGATACTTGTATTATATATCTCTGCTTCTGGATTATAGACATGCCTTTATCTTTTATGAAATGTGTAATTTAAGTCTCAATCACATCAAAGTAAAATTTACAAGAGAGGCAAAATTGTTTTAAGAAGGGTCCCTAAAGGTTTCCCCCTTTAATTTACAGCAACTGTAGGCAAATCTGCTGTGGGATAACACACAACGTGTTTTATTTCAGCGTGATCATACTGACATATGTATCCAGACATGAGGTGGCCCAACGACAGTAAAACTCTGTTAAGAAGTGTTTTATGGAACTGAAAAAATAATGCTTACTAGCCAGGAAAACTTCTTAAAAGGGACAAATTATACATGTGCATTAGACAAGGTGCAAAATTATTGAATTTATTAAGCAGGAAAACTTCTCAAGCAGGAACTTCTTAACAGGGTTTCACTGTATGTGAAAAAGGTACTCTTCTCCTGTGCTGCAGGTAGTAGGAACATTGTCCTGATGCAATTATATTGTTATCAATGAAACTTTTTTTCTGAACTCGTGCTTGCACATGCACACTGCATAGTGTCTGTCTTGCCCATGCAGTAATTGAAATTCATGGTCTTGACTGGCAGCAGGTACACTTGGCACTCCTTCCCGTGTTTTCCTCTCTGAACCTGTGCAGTGCCATAATCGTCCGGCTAACTTATATCATGGTCCGTCATGCCTCGGCCACTACTCTACGAGCTTCAGTCAAGGCTTCTGGTTGTTTAGCTGTTGTTCATTTCTGTAAAGTTATGTGATTCTCTTACGTGGCAGGTGTAATGAGGTACTATAAATAATGTGTTGATAGCTGTGTCATCTCTTTTCTAAATTCGGATTTGTCCTTCTGCCACCCAAATTATTGTCTGGCGTAAAATGCAAGTATTGTAATGCGATTTATTTTCTTGTTGCGGCTTTGTTTGCCGACTGTTGGCTAGCTTTTCAAGCTGCCCCAGTTTGACAATGAAATTGGGTCTTCAACCACTTTCAACGTGACACATTTAACAACCAAAAAAATAATATTTTTTCAAATGAAATGTCTGTGCACAAAACCAATAACCACTGGTTCCGTGGATAGAATGATTATACCTTTTATCGGGTTTTTGGGCACGTGATAAATGCAGATGTGATGAATGAGTTCAGGTCTTAATGCATGTGAGAGATTGTGTGACTACCTTTTTCATGAATTGAATTATATCTCTGAAACTTGACTACATTGCTGAGTGTATGACCTGGGTTCATACCATAATATAGGAATTGATAGGATAGCTCACCCCATTTGTTAAGTTTTGCCATTATTCTGTGTTTTTGTAATACTTTTTAGCATAAATTAATTTACAATTTGTAGGTTTTATAATACAAGGTTTGGAAAGGCTAGCCTCACATACCATCAGTAAAACAACAAGTGACACCTTCCAGTTTCACACTTTTNAATACAAGGTTTGGAAAGGCTAGCCTCACATACCATCAGTAAAACAACAAGTGACACCTTCCAGTTTCACACTTTTCTGTGTGCTGCAAAATGCTACAGATGGGTACTGGAAAGTTTCCAATATAAATTTTCCCTTTGAAACTTTCAAAAATGGAAAATTTTAACTTCATAATAAAACTCTGCAAAAAAAAAGTAGAAACTTTGAGAAACATNAATACAAGGTTTGGAAAGGCTAGCCTCACATACCATCAGTAAAACAACAAGTGACACCTTCCAGTTTCACACTTTTGTGTGTGCTGCAAAATGCTACAGATGGGTACTGGAAAGTTTCCAATATAAATTTTCCCTTTGAAACTTTCAAAAATGGAAAATTTTAACTTCACAATAAAACTCTGCAAAAAAAAAGTAGAAACTTTGAGAAACATTGCATTTCCTAGCAGTGTATCAGTGAGTTGAGGTCCTTTCATGAAATAACATATGGTTACCATTACCATTATTAATTTAACTATAAATGCAAACTGCTCACCCCCTTTTTTAGCCTACTTTTCAAATGAAAGACAGGCTTTTAGCTTACTTTCCAAAGGTAAGAAAGGCTTATGAGATCACTTTCCTGTGTGTGTGTGTGTGTGTGTGTCCATCCCTACTTTTCAAATTTTATCTTGAGAACCATCTAACCAATTTAAACCAAATTAAACNTGTGTGTGTGTGTGTCCATCCCTACTTTTCAAATTTTATCTTGAGAACCATCTAACCAATTTAAACCAAATTAAACCACATTTTGTATGTTGGAAGCATACAGTGTAAGCATCACATTAAGAGACTGACGTCATTGGTCCGCAATTTTGAAAGATAACATCAAATGAAAAAAATAGTTTTTACATTATATCAGGAAAATTACTCAACCATTTCTAGCCAAATTTGGCACTTAAGTAATAATATGGTAGGCCATGTAAACCTATGCAATTCAAATTTATGAGGCATTTATTGTAAAAAATGGCAGCCATACAAATATTTTACATTTATTTNGTAAACCTATGCAATTCAAATTTATGAGGCATTTATTGTAAAAAATGGCAGCCATACAAATATTTTACATTTATTTGGTGTACCTACTATACCATTAAACCAATTTCTACAAAATTTTACATGCTAACAGTATAAATTACAAGCATCATACATGCCAAGAAATATAAATTTAGTCAGCCATTTTGTAAGATCGAACCAAATGAAATAATAAATTTTTTATGTCATATCTCATGAAACAAATGACTGATTCCTATCAAATTTGGCAAAAAAAAAAACAGTACTGTGGCAGATAATGTATACAGGTATGTTTTAAGTAGGTCAAACACTTATTTACAAAATGGTGGAATAGTTATTTTACCTTCTTTTGCTATATCGTCAAAACTATGTATATAATTCCAACGTAACTTTGTATATTGGAAGTATATATTACCACCATCAAATGTGTCACATGAAGTCTCTTTTGTCCACCATTTTGTAAGATAGAATCACATGACCCATTAAAAATGTTATGTAATATCTCCGGAAAAAATGACAGATTTCTACCAAATTTGGAAAACTAGTAGCACTATGGCAGACCATGTAAAATTGTATGTTTTTTAGTGAGTCAGATATATATTTTCAAAATGGTGGCCATATAACCATTTTGGCTCTTATATATACAAATCTACTAAACAAATTTCAACTTAACTTTGTATGCTGGCAGCATCTATTATATACATNTTGGCTCTTATATATACAAATCTACTAAACAAATTTCAACTTAACTTTGTATGCTGGCAGCATCTATTATATACATCAAATTTATCTATACAAAGATAGCTTCACATTAAAAAATTAATATTTTGTTTCATATCCTGGGAAACTGTCAACAGAGTTCTTCCAAATTTGGCGAAGAAGATGTTCTTGGTAGACCATATTAATTTATATGTTTTAAGTGTGCAAGACCTTTATTTTCGGAATGGTGGCTATAAAAATATNACTTGGTAGACCATATTAATTTATATGTTTTAAGTGTGCAAGACCTTTATTTTCGGAATGGTGGCTATAAAAATATTTTACCTTAGTGTGCTCTATATATTAAACTATGTAACCGATATTAACTTAACTTTGTATACAGACAGTATTTATGACAATCATTGAATGTGGTAATACATAAACTTTCTGTCCTCTACTTACAAAGATCATCAATTAAAAAAAATAATGGAGGTTTCATGCCATATCTCGAGGACCCATCAACCGATTCCCATCAAATTTTACAGATAACTAGTGCTACAGTAGAGTATGTAAACTAACCCGTTTTGGGTGCAGTAAGACTTCTTTTAAATGTTTGAATATAAATAATTTTCATTAATATGTTACATCCGTGCAAAAAATCAATCAAGTTTTGTATGCTAACAATATTCATTAGAAGCATCAAATATGCATACAGAGATCCCCTTTTGCTGGCCTTTTTGCAAATTAGAGCCAGGTGAGAAAATTGAACATTTTACCATATTTCTGGAACTACTCAACTGATTTCCATTAAAATTTTGCACACCATAAGTGCTAGGGAGGCCATGTAAAGTTATGAGATTTAAGTGGGGGCAGACATTGGTTTCCATAATGGCGGTCATATAAATATTTTCATAAGTTTGTCATATTTACTAAACAATTTAACCATGTTTAACCAAACTTTTTATGCTGATAGTCTCTATTAGAAGCATCGTATACAGAACCTCTTTTTTTAGGCAATTTTGTAAGACAGCACCGATTAAGGAAATATGGTTTCCACGTCACATCTCTGGGATCTATCAACCAATTTCCACCAAATTTTTCTCTCAAGATCTCAATGTTAAGAGCCGTCCAAACTTCTTCACTCCTTCTCCACCAAATTCTTCATGCAAATAGCACTACAGTAGGCCATATGAACTTACATGTTTTAAGTCGATCAGANTCCTTCTCCACCAAATTCTTCATGCAAATAGCACTACAGTAGGCCATATGAACTTACATGTTTTAAGTCGATCAGACACTTATTTTATAAATGATGGGCATGTCAATATTTTAGGTTAGTGAACCCTATCATTCAAAATTTTAGACTAATTACATCCGAATCTGACCGTAATGCAGTTGATTGCACACTAGCTTATGGTACGGGGGTTCTCTGTGTTCGAGTCCCGGGTAAGGTACGTGTTNTAATGCAGTTGATTGCACACTAGCTTATGGTACGGGGGTTCTCTGTGTTCGAGTCCCGGGTAAGGTACGTGTTTATTTGTAATTTTCTTAATACTGTTGCATATGTTTCTGATTTCATCTCTCTTGATACTGCTGTCAAAGAGACGTCAAGGCCTACACATACCATCTAAGCTTTTAAGAACGTCATTAAAAATGATTTGCACCCATTTAGAGGAAAGTAGGGTCATTAGTTATATCAGTAACTTCTTGTTATTTCTGTGAAAGTCTACATTTTCTTGTTTTTTCTTGTTCTTTCCTGCTTTATCTGTCACAAAAATAAGTGTGAGAGACTATTTTAAAGTAATAAGTTCTAAACTTGGTACATAATAATTTCAAAACACACACTCATTCTTCTGTTTCCTACACCCCATCCAACTGACAATAAAGTGATTTCTGGTTTACCACGAGAGTAAATTATCCTGTAATCTTTAAGCATATACCACTCATCCTGTGAGGTGCAATGTTTCCATTCCCATACCTCCTGCCTTCCCATCTCTAAACTTGTTGGGGCCACGTTGTCTAAGCAGTTAAGACTGCTCGCCTCCCACCAAGGTGAACTGGGTTCAATCCCCGGCTTGTTCACTCCAGATTTTCGCAAGTGGGAATTGTCCTGGACGATGTCGCTGGTTGGCGGGTTTTCTTGGGATCTCCCATTTTCCCCACCCTTTCATTCCTGCGCTGCCCCATATTCACCTCACTTCACTTCACCCTCATCTGCTTTAAAAACCTCGCTGTTCAGAGCTGCCTAAATCTCTTCACTTCACTCTAAACTTGTTTTGTAAATTTTACTGATAGGTAGGCTGTGACTATTTTATTTAACAGTTCTGTTATGCATGCTACAGAAGGAACACAAAGTATGTAATAATCTATGGGTGGCTCTTGAAAGAGGCAAAATTGAACCCCTGCACTTGGTGGAAAGGTCTCTGTGCGCATACACTGTTGTCAAAAGTAGCTACAAGGATTATGAATGTGACCNTCCTTCTCCACCAAATTCTTCATGCAAATAGCACTACAGTAGGCCATATGAACTTACATGTTTTAAGTCGATCAGAAACTTATTTTATAAATGATGGGCATGTCAATATTTTAGGTTAGTGAACCCTAGCATTCAAAATTTTAGACTAATTACATCCGAATCTGACCGTAATGCAGTTGATTGCACACTAGCTTATGGTACGGGGGTTCTCTGTGTTCGAGTCCCGGGTAAGGTACGTGTTTATTTGTAATTTTCTTAATACTGTTGCATATGTTTCTGATTTCATCTCTCTTGATACTGCTGTCAAAGAGACGTCAAGGCCTACACATACCATCTAAGCTTTTAAGAACGTCATTAAAAATGATTTGCACACATTTAGAGGAAAGTAGGGTCATTAGTTATATCAGTAACTTCTTGTCATTTCTGTGAAAGTCTACATTTTCTTGTTTTTTCTTGTTCTTTCCTGCTTTATCTGTCACAAAAATAAGCGTGAGACACTATTTTAAAGTAATAAGTTCTAAACTTGGTGCATAATAATTTCAAAACACACACTCATTCTTCTGTTTCCTACACCCCATCCAACTGACAATAAAGTGATTTCTGGNACATAATAATTTCAAAACACACACTCATTCTTCTGTTTCCTACACCCCATCCAACTGACAATAAAGTGATTTCTGGTTTACCACGAGAGTAAATTATCCTGTAATCTTTAAGCATATACCACTCATCCTGTGAGGTGCAATGTTTCCATTCCCATACCTCCTGCCTTCCCATCTCTAAACTTGTTGGGGCCACGTTGTCTAAGCAGTTAAGGCTGCTCGCCTCCCACCAAGGTGAACTGGGTTCAATCCCCGGCTTGTTCACTCCAGATTTTCGCAAGTGGGAATTGTCCTGGACGATGTCGCTGGTTGGCGGGTTTTCTTGGGATCTCCCATTTTCCCCACCCTTTCATTCCTGCGCTGCCCCATATTCACCTCACTTCACTTCACCCTCATCTGCTTTAAAAACCTCGCTGTTCAGAGCTGCCTAAATCTCTTCACTTCACTCTAAACTTGTTTTGTAAATTTTACTGATAGGTAGGCTGTGACTATTTTATTTAACAGTTCTGTTATGCATGCTACAGAAGGAACACAAAGTATGTAATAATCTATGGGTGGCTCTTGAAAGAGGCAAAATTGAACCCCTGCACTTGGTGGAAAGGTCTCTGTGCGCATACACTGTTGTCAAAAGTAGCTACAAGGATTATGAATGTGACCACTGCAACTGAGAAATATTTCAGCGCACAAGGTAGGATACANAGCTACAAGGATTATGAATGTGACCACTGCAACTGAGAAATATTTCAGCGCACAAGGTAGGATACACACAAAACTAAGGAACCTGTCGAACAAGCTGCATGTCGGTCAGCTGCCTGCCAGTCAAATGCAAATAGATTTGGCACCTGTTGAACACATGACTTTCAGTCAGGTGATGAATGCAATTTTAGCAGCTGTGGTGATCAGTATCTGGGATTTTCTTTTCTTTCCCATCACGTTTCTGAAGCAATTACAAGTAGACATTTGACTGATTTACATGGTTTGCATATTATAATGAAACCACACTATAATGACAACCGACAATTGTAAGATAAATTATCACTATAGCAAATTNTGGTTTGCATATTATAATGAAACCACACTATAATGACAACCGACAATTGTAAGATAAATTATCACTATAGCAAATTATCATTACAACAAATTGTACTGCGCAAGATTATTCCATGCAGAGCTATCACGGACTCATTTCTTGGACAACCCGTATTTTCTCACATCATGGTCATCCTCTTTTTTCAAATGCCATTACGTGCACAGGAACTTACATGTCGTCCTTGGAAACTTGCATGCAGACTATAAAATAGTATGGAGCACACTTTACATTACGGTTGTAAAATGCAATATTTATGTCATATCTCAGGAACCAATAATTGAATTCTCACCAAATTTTGTGCACAAGTAGTACTACAGTGGACCATGCAAATATGCATAATTTATGCGGGTCAGACATTATTTTTCAAAATGGTGCAATATATAATTATTATGGTAATTTAACCACATCTATTAAATAATTTGACAAATTTCAACCAAACATTTTATATTGACATTATGTATCAAATGCATCAGAAATGCTTATACAGGGCCTGTTTTTAAGAAATTTTGTACAATAGAAAGTGTAGCTTTGATGCCTTTTTCTCAACCAGTCAACCTATTTCCACCAGATTCTGCACAAAAGTAGTGCTACTGTAGCCCATGTAAACTTACATGATTTAAGTGAATCACAAACTTGTTTTCAAAATGATGCCCCTGTAGATATTTGAAGTTGCTAAACCCAGTCTACTAAAACTTTATACTGATTACTATCAAAGTTTAAGCGCTGAATCCTACTTCTATTATGTAGTTGGCTGGACACAAACTTACGGTATGAGGCAATCTGTGTTCAAGTCCCAGATAAGGCATGTGTGTATTTGTAACTGTCTCACAGTATTTAATCCATTTCTGGTTGCATCTCTAATAATATCGCTATCAACAAGATGTTAAGACCCACCTACAATATAACTTTTTAAGAACTTCATGAAAATCATTTGCATCCATGTAGAGAAAAGTATGTTCATTAGTTATATCAATAACTTCTTCTAATTATTATGCAGTCTCACAAGGGCAACTCTGTAGCATACCTTGAGTAACAGCAGGCCCACAAGCACACATGGATAAACATGGTGACTTTGATGGAAGGGATGGACCATCATGTGTTAGTGAGTGGTGTCTATTTTTACATCTTTCCCTCTTACAAACTTAGTTTTTGGCCTATTTCCTTCAAATTTTTCAGTTTTTTAATACATTTTTTATGGTGAAAGTGTAGTATTTTAGAATTTCTATAAAAATACTTATTATTTTTTCTTTTTATAACTTTCAGCCACAAGTACAACAAAGTAAATGTAACGCCATTCACATTTNAAAATACTTATTATTTTTTCTTTTTATAACTTTCAGCCACAAGTACAACAAAGTAAATGTAACGCCATTCACATTTGAAAATAACCATAAGTATTTGTAAATGCTTTGTTGTCAAACAATTAAGGCATGCAGTCTTTGGCAACAGGATTGAAAATTTAGTTTGGTCGAAACTGTAAAATATATTGTTCAAAGGTAAACAAAAATTTACATTTTTACAATAGTTATACAGAAATATTGACTGGACCATGGAAATTTGTTGGTGATAATGAACTTCTAATCAATTTGTGTTTGAGGTATACCTACAGTTTCCACTATATTTGTAGCATATAAAAATCCNTTAAAATAACCATAAGTATTTGTAAATGCTTTGTTGTCAAACAATTAAGGCATGCAGTCTTTGGCAACAGGATTGAAAATTTAGTTTGGTCGAAACTGTAAAATATATTGTTCAAAGGTAAACAAAAATTTACATTTTTACAATAGTTATACAGAAATTTTGACTGGACCATGGAAATTTGTTGCTGATAATGAACTTCTAATCAATTTGTGTTTGAGGTATACCTACAGTTTCCACTATATTTGTAGCATATAAAAATCCACATGGCCACACAGTCGTCTGCTGCAAATCAGAGAAAACTTCAGATACTCACACAACTGCTTTTCCGCCTCTCTGTGTAAACTTCCTGCTCGTTGCTTATCTGCTTCACTCAATATCAGTTCCCGTGAAATTCTTTCCTTCTCCTCAGCTGCAGATGTGTAAACTTCCTGAAGCTGTTGCGATAACCTCTGAACTTCACGCACTCGCACATCATACAACACTTGTAGCTGCTCCATGCTATTGTAACCTGCAAAAATTAATGAATATTAATACATACTCAAAGGTGTACATGTGTCCAGTTCAAGGAAAAAACACTATGTAAATTCAATTACTTCTGCTGTACCAGTTGTTTGATGTAAAATAAAATAAATGTCATAGTAAAAGCTTAAAAAAGTTTTTTTTTTTTTCCCCCCCAGAATTGTAAGGTTTTTTTTTCTTCCCAGAATTGCTAATATAATAGTTTCCCAATTATAGTTTTCCTGTATTAATTCCAGTGTAATATAAAATTTGCAGTGAGCAAAATGGAAGAATATAGAGCATCTCTTAAGGTTTCAGCTTTCCTGAACCATCCAAATAGAGTCTGCACCATAACAACATAATTCTGTGTATGTGACTGCTGTTCATAAAATAAAAATCAATTCACAAAACATGCAAACAATGCAAAAATAATTTTAATACAGTTCACTGAAAGAGCACAGTATGCATAAAAATAAAAGCTTTTTATAAAAACATGTTTTAATATCTGTATGAATGTAAAAATAGTCGTGACATTTGAAATCAATAAAAAATGTATTCCTTTTAGAATATCAATTTTTTGGTTTAATTTTTAATTTTAAAGTTAATGAGAACTACACCTATTACTACAAATAAAACAACAGTTTAGAGAAAAAATTAACTATGAATAATTTAATAATGATTTACAAGTACATCTAAAATTAATATACCATACTAAAATTTGTTTTGTGAGCTTCGGTTGCCAAGGGAAGAGCAAGGGAGATAATGAAAGATAAATACAAAAAACACAATCATAATGCATTATCAAAACAAAAGAATAGTGGGTGTATTTATAAAACTGTTGTGTTCTAGATAATGTTACTGCTTGGTGATCCAACATTAACCACTTAACCAATGCTAGTCACTAGGTTACACAGAGCACCGGCCACTCCCACAACTACTGTGAGAACCTCCAGCCAGAAGAAATAAAAGGTAGAGGTTTTCTGCCTGAAAATTATCCGGAGTGAAAGTTCTTTCCAGTGGGACTGGTCATCCTAATATGCTATCATAGACTATACTATACTATTCCCTTCCACTGGAGTGTGTAAAGTGGTGCATTTTCTGCTTCAGACTAGACACTCCGCTAGTGACGACTGTTCTCTTTTAGCAAAGATGGTGCTCAGAGGAGGTTTTAAACTTTCGGGCCAGTTGTTTCCCTACTTTAAGTACACTGAAGTGCCAGAGAAACTGGGTTACCCATCTAGTACAATGTAGGTCCACCTCTGGAACTGCACTAACTAGATAGGAAACAGACTCCATGAGCTTTCTAAAGTAATTTGTAAGACAATGAACACCACTTCCCCTCA
Organism: Clitarchus hookeri; assembly: GCA_002778355.1. Lineage (NCBI taxonomy): Eukaryota > Metazoa > Arthropoda > Insecta > Phasmatodea > Phasmatidae > Clitarchus > Clitarchus hookeri. The sequence continues at coordinate 128,018 of NQII01001589.1, read as the reverse complement.
AGCTGCATTATTCTAAGGTGATGGATTTCTGCTTTCAACAGCATTTTGAAGTGCATTCCAGATATGCTAAATGTTTACATATCATGAATGAGAAGGAGCCATGGCTTGATTCCAAACATTGATAAGCATTTTTCCAAACAACATTTGGCAGCTCCATATGTGTGTGTTGCCATAATGCCCTCTTAGAACATGCAAACTTTTTAGGAAGAACACAGTACATAAATGGGGTGTAATATGTCCAAAGGGAAGTGGTATATAATGTTCACACATTATAGATATCTATTTATGAGAAATAGGTCCTAATGCTTGGCAGTTGCACATACCCGCATACCATTAAGGAGCCACCACCAGTCTAATAAAGTCCTCTGTCAATACAAAGGATTCATGAATTCATGGGTTTTTTCTCAACAAGCCTACGCTTCCATCTGCCCAAATTAGTTATAAATGCACCCTATAAAATCAGGCTACATGTTTCCAGTTGTCAGGTGTCAAGTGGTGGTGTTCCTGAGTCCAGGAAAGGTGCATAAACTTGAAGGGTACGTTAACAATGGTACTTGCATTATTGGGTATCAGTTCCGAAAGGCCATTCATTATCATACAGGGAACATCTGTCAATTGAAATGATCTTGACAACCAATGCCAAACATGTTTATCCAGGGTCTACTGATCGCCACACTGCAGTTATACATTTAAGTTTTATTGTAACCCTAGTGGTCAAAAACACCCCTTACATGGCTGAATGTGAAAATCTAAACTTTCACATTTTCATAAAAGTTTGGCCACTGCTCAGCACAGTGAGACCGTACTTCCTCCCCTTACATTCCCTGCGAGTGGGGAGGAAGCACACTATTCTCATGTTCTGCCATCTTACAGTATGAAATGACGCAGTATTCTTAATTTTTGGGGCTGGGACACGTGTTTCATTTTTCTTTAGCTTTGGTAAGCTTCGTAATATTTTTATCGGGCTTCAAATTAAAAGCCGTGGTGGTCCGTTTTACCGTGATAGTACATTTATTGGGCAGACATTTGCTGTTTCGTGTCGAACGTCGTAGTTTTCAGTTTCAGTAGCGTCAACATTAGATTAGCTTTTTTCAGATTGCGTCAACAAGTTTTATACGAGAAGTTCGTTTATCTGCATGTTGACGGCGCAGTTTTAGTTTGTACAACATAGTTTCGATAACGTGTGGAGAGCGTGCGTGGCCAGGCCCTTATCTCCGGAGAGGGGGGTGATAGGCAGCACAAATACACGTGTGCCTGTCGCCCTTCAAGTGGATTGAGGTCAGTTGGAGGGCAGTCGGCGGCGAGGGCAGTTGGAAGGCAGTCGCCCTTAAGTTCAGTCATACAATGCTCGCCTAGGCCGCGTCTGGCGTGACGATAACCCCCACATCGGCAACTAGACTTTGCTATATTACTTCTCCGCCGGTGTGGGAGGTTACTGCATGTCTTATTTCTTCAGGCCAGTCTGTAAGAAACGTAATAATTAAGTTAACGACTGTGGCTCTGTTCTGCAATAATCTATTTACCTGTGAATGGTCCGTACTCTGCATAATTGAACTTCGTATGTAAACTGTGTCACTAAAATAGTAAAATAAAAGTATAAAACCAATACTCTGGAACTTGACTTTATTTCATATGTAATTGGCATCCATTTTACTGAGTCTCGTGTACTACCTCTGAGCGAGTCAAGTGATAAGTTATAGGTAGTCGGAAACTTAGTCGGCTTTGTAACTGACGCAGCCAACGTTACAAAATGGCGCCCAACGTGGGGCACGACTAATAACCACACGTGACGACGAATCTACGAGATCCACAAACATGAAGCAGATCCACACTCAAGTTACCGGCAGTTCCAGGTTTCCAGCAGCACAACACGAAGTTCCAGGTATGAGACGACCTCATTCTACAACAGCAGTAACACGGTAAGAAATCATCGATCATCAGTGAAGCCATAAAAACAAGTAACGTCATATGTTTAGTTATCAAGGTTATGTTATGATCAAGTACATTCGCCAAGAGTTTTGTTTATTCAGTGTACAAGTAATGTTAATTTAGCGACGAGTTATTTTGTTTATTTGTTTACCACGTCGTAACTGAAATAAAAATGGCGCAATTACTGCAGAACACGCAGGAAACTACATGGTCAGCAAAAATGATTAATATTTTGTTGTCCATACAGAAAGAACAGCAGGAGATGATACAAGAGTTTAAACAGGGACAACAGGAGCTGATACAGGAAATTTAAAAAAAAAAAAAAATAAAAAAAAAAGCAACAAGCAGAAAAGAGTAAGAAAAAATTTGATGAATTTATAACAAAGTTAGACAACTGGGGGGTTGAATCTCTAAATAGGTTAGGAAAGGTTCCAACAGTAATTGCCCCAAGTAAAATTAATATAAACAGCAATGACGTAAAAAATAAAAGTAATACTGGCTGTGACAAAGAAGGTAAAGAATTTAATGTTGAAGGAAGAAAGGCAAATGTTATAAAGAAAGAGGATAGAGTTGCAGATAATTGTGTGGAGAGTGAACCTAACTGTTGTGAAGTCAGTAAGTGGAAGAGAAATGTAATGCAGAAAGGGAGACTTCAGGTTAGGGGGGTTCAAATAAATGGTAATAGTGAAGTAAAGCGGCGAGAGGGATCAGCTGGTGAATTGCAACAGGCACGAGTTGCTGAGAGTAAAGGGTATTCCAGACTGAAACATTATGAAGTGTTCAGGCAACGTTATGAAAGGAAGAAACAAAGATATAAACCCAGGGTCATTAAAGTAGTCAGGAAAAGGATAAGGAATAAGAGGGTAAAGACAGCAGGGAAAAGGAAACAGAGGGGTAGATTAAAGACAGTAGGTAAAAGGNAAGGATAAGGAATAAGAGGGTAAAGACAGCAGGGAAAAGGAAACAGAGGGGTAGATTAAAGACAGTAGGTAAAAGGAAACAAGTGAAGTATAGTATGAGAAAGGTAGTAAGGAAAAAGGGAAGAANGAGAGATAAGTAAATGTTTTTATTTTGAAGAAAAATTATTTTAAATAAAGGACCCTACAAGTAAGTCACAATGTGTGTACAATGGATAAGATAATTGTTAATAGAAAATATATCAGACTACTGACCTAGAAAATGTTATTTGTTAAGAATTAATAATTGTGAGAGAGTGTGTTTCTGTTTAAGAACATTGAATCATTATATATCAAGTAAATGCAGCACAGTCCTTAATGTTAGTGAAACTTGTAATGAACAGAATTGGTTTCAAAAAACAATTGTGTATGGTCACAGAAATTTTAAGTTAAGTTAATTCAACTGTTGTTTACATTCTCCAAAAGTGAAAAAGTATGAATGGTTTTTATAAATGCTGCCAATGTTGTAAGAAAATAATAATTTGAAGTTGTTTGTGAAGTGCATCGAGTGTCGTGGGAATTTTGAATTTAGGAATGACTGATACTCTTTTTAAAAACATTTAAGAAAATTTTAGTGCTAATAATTGAGGTTGTGTTACTATGTAGTGGATTGTAACTATCATTATATTTTGTATCTGTAAGTATAATTAGCAATACAGGTTAAGAGGTTCAAGGCAACTGCATATCAGTATAGTGTGCTCTTTTGCAGAACAATGAACAAAATAATAACACAGGGTTCTATAAAAAAAAAGAAGTAATATTGCATTTTTATAATTCAGTTTTTTTAGGTGTGTTTTGTTTTGAAAAAGTATTTGCTCAGTTTGTTTAAATTATTCTGAAATTACTTTATGAGTAAAAACACTTATGAGTATTTTATTTGAAATTTAGTGATTGTGTTAAGTGTTAAAGCTTGACATTGCTATGGGTGAAAATTCTAGTTTATTTTGTATATTTGGTAATGTGCATATATATGCAAGGTGTTATTTTTAAAAGAACATTAGTGAATTTTCTTTAAATATAAGTAGATTTTTTTTTTTTAATATGTACTACAGTTAATATAATAATATTTTGTTACCATGTTTTCTAATTTAAATACTATAACNTTTTTTTTTTTTAATATGTACTACAGTTAATATAATAATATTTTGTTACCATGTTTTCTAATTTAAATACTATAACTTACTATTGAAGATAAGGCAATTAGTAAGCCCTTTGTAAAAACTTTTGTAGAAATTGCTAATTAATATAAGGAAAATGTTCTAATATTATTATTACCGTAAAGTGTATTAGTGAAGGTTATGTAGTAGAAGCTCAAGCTGTCATGGGCTATTGTGTAATTGTAACTAAAGTCATTTATTAATGCAGAGTACCGAACCGAAAGTGCTATATGAATGCTAATAAATTTTATTGTTCATTTGAAAATTGTGTAACAAAGAAACAAATAATTACTGTTATTTTGCAATAAGAGTTGACAATAGGAATTATAAGGAAGATTAATTAAGGATGCAGTAAATGTTACCTAAATTTCCAAAGGTTGAAGTGGTTGAGGTGTTGTAGAGTATTGAGCATAAAGTATCAGCATAAGTAGTAGCAGATGTTGCTGCAGTTTATGGTGTCCTGGGATCAGTGGCACAAGGTGTAAGTGTAGTTGGATTGGGACAGGTCTGGGCCCTTTTTTATGTCAGTACTGGCCTAGTGAAAGGCAGTCACAGTGGCTTTAATGTTTTTTGTCAGCACTGACCTGTGGTGAGGCAGTCGTTCCAATTTGGTATCATTATTAGAGTAAATAGCTTCATCTGGGACAAAAAAATCCTGCAAAGTTATTTCCCTGTGTCACTGAAGTGAGGTAGCCATGGGGGTAGAGGGATCAAGGTATACACCCTCAAACATTTTTTTTAATAAAAGAAGTTTATACCAACTGTCATGTACACTACTTACTAATCTAAAACACAAACAGTTAAAGCTACAGACATAGAATTTTCACCTACTTATTCAGCAAAATAAGCCTCCTTCAAAAAGTGGCCTAATTTTAATGAAATATTTCAAATATTTTATGAGCACATCTGTGAAGCATGTTGCTCGACTCACTGCGGACACTGGAACACTGCGAACTAGGCAATAGCGCACAGTCCTGATGGCCTATGGGCACCAGCTAGAGGAAAGAGCGCATCATATCGCCTGACCTTCAGTGGCCAAGAACTTCTGTGTCTGGTATAGTGAAATACTATAAAACTGTCCTGACTACATACCATAATTGGTTTCCAGGCTGCTATTATTGGATTACATACTATGTAGGTGTTAATGCTTCACAACACAAATTTTGTGTTGTGTACAAAGGCCAAGAATAGAAACCAAGAACCACCAAATCACGCCTGTTTCAAAAATTAAAGCAAGGCATCAAGTGCCATGGATTGCAGATATCACTGTTGAAGGTATCATGCAAAGTGTGTAAATGCATGGTTTGAAATATGACAAACTGATAGGTAATGGGTAATGTAATAACTGTAAAATATTTCAATGGGTAACGTAATAACTGTAAAATATTTTAATGGGTAATGTAATAACGGTAAAATATTTCAATGGGTAATGTAATAACTGTAAAATATTTTAATGGGTAATGTAATAACTGTAAAATATTTCAAAGGCATTCAAAACACTGAATGTCAACTATTATTTTTAATTGTACAGGTGATGGAGACCACAGTGCCCAGAGAAGATTATTACATAGTTGTAATACCTTGCAGACCTAACTGCCCAGTATAAAAAGTTGAATGCATAAATTACCTCCTGCAGAACTACAGTGCTAAGTTGAACACAATTGAAGAGCCCAGTGCAAGACCCGTACAGCTCCAAAGTATACAATTGTCCAGGAGACACAAAAAACTGAATAACATGCATACAGTTGGAAAAAATAAGTTTCATTTACGTGCAATCGCTAGAAGCAATCATAACATACATACTTGATACATGATATCTTCTATATTAAGAGGATTCCTCTCAGTGTATGCATATACCAGCTGGAACTGTCTTGTTTCTTGACCCGCTTAACAATGTGCACTTTGGGAAATGAGTTAACTAGACCTATTTATCGTGGATATCTATGAAACATACTTTATTGTATAGCAGACGCATTGTCCGACTAAACAGTGTTACAATGCCATAAGATTTCAATCTGCAAACTAAACAAGGTGCACAGGAAATACATCAACCGTCATTATTCAGCTTCAACATCAGTACCGGTTGTGTCATCACTCGCAGTTGACACCAGCTGATTGTAGAACCACAAAAAGTCGGGGGGGACATACTTTCAAGCTATATCTTTAACATTTTATGGATTGAGTTTTAAGGCACTGTGATGCAAACGACTGAATGTGTCTGGTAAGGAAAGAATAATTCCTGCCGTCTCCAAAACTAAAGGATCTCTAACTATGGTAATCGCATTAACACTGCACGAAATTCCATTGCTGTTGTATTCAACATATCTATATTTTTATATTGTAAACATTGCACCTTTACGAGCGCTGACTTTTGTTTTGAACAAGGTTTTGAAGTGTGTTGTGTAGTCCAAGAACATAGTTCGTTTTACATCACGAACAATGAACTTACGACTTGCCTTCTAGACTAGCACACAATACTCATCGGGCATCGGTGCCATGCAACCAAGAGTGGGGAAGGGGATCGCAATTAAGACTGCTTCTTACGATGACCAGACTCTTTGGTGAGAATACCAACGAACACCAGTTTGAAAATGTCGCCACCCTGAACGGCTGGTCAGCTGAACAGCGTGCTTACTACTTCACCGCTGTACTGAGAGGTCCTGCACTGACTACACTACAATCTCTGACAGAGCGACATCGGCCGTAGTACCCCACAATGGGGTCGGCCTTGGAGTTACATTTCGGCGACTGATACCTGAGACATGCCCACCATACCCAACTGCGAAGCCGCACCCAGCGACCAGGAAAGCCACTGCAGGAGCTATGACAAGACACTGTGCGACTTTCTCACCTATCTATGGAAGGGTGCCTCGAGGAGGCTCATGACCTCATTGCAGTCGGCTTTTTCATAGATGCCATCACCGACACAGAGATACCGCAAGCAGTATGTCTGGCTGCACCCCACACCATGCACACCCTGGCCCAAGCATTGGAGGTGCAGTCAGCAAGACAGGTGTCTGCACCCCGATGTCCGGTACACGCAGTGATGCTGAACGAAGACGACAAAGACAGAATAATGAAGACACTAATGGAGATGCAGATGGCTACAAGAGACATTGCTTCCAGGGTCTGTGCTACAGAGTTTCGCCATCCCCCAACCTAAACGGCCTGAGTGTTGGTCATGTGGCCAGCCAGGGCACCTGGGAGTAACTGCCCACAACAAATGACAATAGAGATTATTCAGAAAACTTGTAAACATCGATCTTGGGGGGCGAAGGTTGGTGACTGCTGGAGGGAAGGCCCCAATGTTCTTACATGTATGGTTGATAAAACAGGATTGGGATGCAATACTGGTGGAGAGGAGCCTGAATGATGCTCCTTGCCAGATGTTCATCGACACAGGAGTGACCATAACAACATTAAGAGCAGATATCCTCGGGCCTTCCTCCAGCTATCGCCCAACAACAGTATGGAAGAGTGCTATTGGAATACATGAACAGTTGGCACTGCGAGGTGATCCCAGAGGACTAAGAGAAGACTGCATTTTGTGTCCAAGGGAAAGAAACCTGGGAGTTCTAAGTTATACCTTTGGGCTGTGTAATCCTCCTGTCACATTTGAGTTCTTGATGGAGAAAGTCCTTCCCTTAGATATCTGTCAGGTTTATCTAGATGACGTTATGACAGGAAGAACATTTGAAGAGCACCCATCATGCTTAGACTTTAGATTACAGAGAGTGGCCACAGACAACTTGAAACTGGTTCTTAAGAAGTGACATCTGTTCCAAAAGAAATTAAATTTTTTGGGGCATGTAATGTTGGCCCACTGAATTGAAACAGACCCTGAGAATACCAAAGTAATAAGAAACTGGCTAACACCAACGGACAAAACTGTAGTGTGGAGTTTGCTGGGATTATGTACCTATTACCTTTGACTTGTACCTGGGTTCGCCACAATCGCCAAGCCATTTCATGAACTGAATGAGGTGAAAAAGAAATTTCATTGGACCACTTGAGTGTGAAGATGCTTTTAGTAAGCTAAAGGAAATTCTGATATCTGTACCGGTCCTGGGTTTCCCGAAAAGTGAGGGCATGTTCATTTTGGACATTGATGCTAATGATGTAGGCATTGGAGCTGTTATCTCAGGTTCAGGATGGGAGAGAAAGACCACTAGAATACTTCAGTAAGGTATTGGATAAGTCTGAGAGAAATCACTGTGTTACATGCAGGGAGCTTCTGGCCACGGTGAAGAGAATTTCACACTTCCACCCCTACCTTTATGGCAGACATGTTATGCTAACAGGAGGTAAAATAGCCCGGTGGATACAGTATCTTCAAGAATATGACATTGAAATATAGCACAGATCTGGATGCCTTCACAACAATGAAGATGCACTTTCCAGGAGACCATGTGAGCCATTCTGTAGTCATTGTGAACGCAAGGAAGACAAGAATAGCGAATCGCTGAAGGTACAGAGGACATGAATTCAAGGTTCTCTATCTTGTGATGGATCACCTACCAGGAGTATGATGGTATTACGAAAGATTAACTGAATAATCCCACTTTGCAGCCATTACTAAAATGGAAAGAAGCTGGCTTGCCTGCCAAAATAAAAAAAGATTTCTAGTCTGAGCGCATCAGTCAACGCATACTGGGCACAATGGAATTCCCTTGTCCTGAAGAATGGCATACTTTACAGAAACTGGGAAAGTTACGATGGAAAACATTTGGTTACAGTTGGTCCTTCCAGAATGCAGGATTCCCGAAGTCTTAAAGAAACTGCAAAATGCGGCAGCCAGTGGGCCCTTTGGTGTCAATAAGATCCTTGAAGGAGTAAGACTTAAATTCTAATGGCTTCATTATCGGGAGGATGTTGAGAAGTGGTGCAGAATGTGCGACACCTGTACTGTGAAGAAGGGCTCAAGGACCAGAGGACAAGGTCACCTGCAGAAATACAATGTTGGAGCCCCATTCAAGAGGATGGGGCTCCAACATTACCTTACTAAGTTGTCTGAAGTCATTCCCTTCCTGAACCAGGAAGCACGTACTCTGGCTGATGACCTCATAGATTATGTCTTCTCGGGGTTTGGAGAACCACTAGAACTCCATTCCGATAAGGGAAGAAACTTTGAAGCTGCAGTATTCCAGGAGGTAACACAAATTCTGGGAATGAAAAAAAAACTAGGAATACAGCCTTACACCCTCAATCGGATGTAATGGTTGAGAGGCTTAACCACACGCTTGAGCAGTACTGTCCATCTTTGTGGCAGACAAAACAAAACAACTGGGATTGAAAGGTATCGTAGTTTCTCCTTGCTTACTGCTCAGCAGTTCACGAGTCCACAAGGGTAACACCGTCAAGGATGCTGTTTGGAAGAGAGCTACACCACCCTAGTGACCTGCTGTTTGGCCAACAGACAGAAGGGGAAGCTGCAGCACCTGATTATGACAGTGAATTATGTAACAGACTAGTTTCTAATCATGATTTTGCTCGACAGCACCCCAAAATAAATAGTGATAGGATGAAGATGCGGTATGATAGGACGTCGGATGGGGTATTTCAAGGACAACTGGTGTAGCTGTACAACCCACAGAGGTGAAAAGAGTATTGTCCATAGCTAAAGAAATGATGGGAAGGCTCCTACGGGATTCTCATTAAAATCAACAATGTGGTAATTCGGATATGTCGTCAAGGCTCTGGGGCGAAGCCGAAGGTTGACCACATCGACCGACTGGCGCTCTACAAAGGTCCGGAAGCTGCAGAGTCTGTTCGGTACGAACAGTCTCGAGGAGAGGCAAGTGTTACATGCTCGCTGCTTGCTTCACATCGTTTGCAAGAGTGGAAATGTATGAAGGTCACGCATGTAACCCAAGAGCAGGCAGCGAAGATAAAGACCAACTGACACAAGCTTGCCGCCGCGCATGGCGCTGCGATAAGCCTTTTGCGGCTCACACACACATGACCTTTGGCAAATTCAATTTCTGCCTTCATCTGAAAAATGTTCTGGTTTTGATTGTCCTTGCCTCTCTCAGCATGACACGGGGTACTGGGAATATTCCAGATGTTTGCTGATACTATAAAAGAGCGTCAAGCCTCCAAGCCGAGATTTTTTGAGTGTTGGGAGTCTGGGCAATCGCACGACATTAAGTGATAGACAACGAGACAGAAGAGCAACGAGTGGCCCCGGAAATGACCAGCGGAAGCAAAATCTGCAACTACAAGCATTGGTGCAGTGAAGGTGCGACTGGCAGGTTGGACTATTGGACTGGATGCATGAGTAAAATACATTTCAAATGATGGCAAGAGACAGACTGAACATGTATTAATGATTAGTGTGAGTTAATTGATTATAACCAAATAGAGACATAGAGAAGGACTTTAATTAGAGTTGAGATAGATATTAAAACTGTGCTCACGGAGAAATAAAAAGAGTAAAAGTGGTGATAGATTAATGCTGTAAATAATAGCTGTTTAAATAAAATAATACCAAATTTAGTTCTTTTATTTTTTTAGACACACCCCTAATGAACTTGGGTACACCCCTCAGGTGTTTTGAAACACTATGAATTCTTGTGTTAATTTTTTTTTTACTGTAGATAGATGGGGTGTTTTTTTAGACACAATGCGCACACCTCTGGCTAACTTCATGACCAGCGAGGAATCGTAGCGTCCTCTCTCTCTCCCTTCTTTCTGTCTCTTTCAGCCATGCACCTTTCTTCCTCCCTTTACATGCTTTCAAGAGGGGAAGCTGTTGTCTAGCAAAAAAAAAAAAAAGTGCATCCTCTCTCGTCTACCCCTTACACGCCTGGCCTCAGAACAAGTAAAGTGTGCCTGGCGATCATAGAAATTTTATGAAGATTCGTCTTTGCTCAAAATAGTCACACCTATCATCACTAGTATTTCAAAGCAAATGGTTTTGCCTAAAAATGTAACACAATACTTTTTAAGAGGAATTATTATATGCAAAGATGTTTTCTTTTGTGATTAAAGGTTGTTTTTCCTGTAAAGTTGGTGTTTAATTGTATCTGGCGTAAAATCAACATGATTTTAAAACAAAATATTAACTTAACTCAATGGACGGCCTCTTCGCGAATAAAATTATATGCTCAGAAGCATATACTTCACCTTCCCTTGTAGCCAAATATTGATAGAACCTGGAGGATTTATATTAATTTATTTCAATAGACACGCATCTTTTAAATAAACTGATATCCTAAGGGCCTATTTGACACCTTTAGTCGTCTAATAATGAATAAGCACCGAGCCTGAGTGCAGCGTCACTCGCGACAGGTGTATGTACGGGAAAAATAGGACGTGGTTTTGAATGATTAGTTATTAAAGACAGTGAAGAAATAAATTTTAATAGCATTATTTATTCATTTCTGTCTCAAAATTACAAGTTTCTTTGTAGTGAAATATAATTAATTACTTTAAAAAACAGACATTTGCCACATTTGCAAGGTGTTGCCAACATGTACCAGCAGGGAGGGGTAAATGGTTTCACTCCTCCTGCTGCTTCCCCTTCTCCGTTTGACCGCCATGAACACACTGCCATATAGATAATCTCTCAGTGCGCACTCAATCAGCTGAGTGTGGGCGGGACATTCAAAATTTGACGTGCATTATGTATCATATCATTTTCATTTTCAGAAGGCTTGAAAGTTTTAGGTCGGCAATCATTTGGTGTTGGATTACAATCAATTATACAGTATTTTGAGATGTTATATTATTTATTTAAACAAGTTGAGGTGAAATATTTAATGTATTGTTTACTATTACTAATGCAATAATGGTTCTTTTTCATTCTCTTTTTACTGCTTATTAGCTCACCTTTTTTCACAGATAATGTACAGCTCTAATTATATCCAAAATAAACTATAATAAGGTCAGAAGTTGTATTTTATTGATGTACATGTCAGAACCCTATGTACTGAAATACCGCATGAATGGAAATTTTTTGACAGTCCCCTGAAAAACGGTAGATAGGGAGTCCACTGTACACACCAAGGTACTGTTTGATTGGCAGTTGACTCTAGAACCTTGCCACCAAGGTGATGGTTCTTTCAAGCTACTACATGTATGTCTCAAGAATACGTCAAGTAACCCAGTTGGGTGAAATGTAGGATAGTTGGTCTATTATTAGGAAAGCAAGTCATTGAATCGTGGCTCTCTAATAATAAGGGGAGAGTAATGTCGAAGGAAGGAAGTTTGATAAAATAATAGAGTTAAATTGTTTATTCATGAATTTTTGTGGTCGAGCAGTTTATATTGTAATGACGCAATATTCGGAATTTTTCGGGACTCAAGTGTAAAATTCTTTCATGTTTGTGAAGCTTTGGGACAGCTTCGTAATATTTTTATCGTGTTTCAAGTTTAAAGCCGTGGTGGCTCGTTTCCCGTGTTTATCAGACAAACGTGTGCATTTGTAGGTTAAGGGGCGGACGTCTGCGGGTTACGTTTTTATCAAGAGTCCTGGTTACAGTTTTCGTTTCGAACTTGGGAGTTTTGAAAGCGTCAGCATAAAGTAGATTAGTTAGTTTCTGTGGATCAGGCGACATCAACAGTTTTAGTTCCTTCGGCGCAGTTTTAATATGTCAACAAGTTTTTGTGGACGGCGAGGTTAGTTTATGTTGACGGCGCGGCAGTCGATAACGTGTTGAGCGCGGGCCACGTGCAGTTTTAGATGACGCTGCTGCCGGATGCCGAGCGCTTATCGCACCTCATCAAGCATGCCTCGTCAATCTATTGCTCCCTCTCGCATGCACCGGAGGCTGTTATCACAGGAGAGGGGGGTGATAGGCAGCACAAAAAGGGCATCTGTCTGTCACCCTCGGGGCAGTCGCAGGCTTATTCGTTGAGAGTCTTCTAGGGAGTTACTTCACGTCGCCCGTGAGGGCAGGTCAGCGCAGTCGAGAAGTATCATGCAATGCTAGCCTAGGCCGCGTTCGGGCAGGATTAGAACCCCCACATCGGCCACTAGACTGTATTACTTCATTTCTCAGCCGGTGTGGGAGGTAGCAGCAGATATTCTTTATTCGGGCTAATATTCATGAGACGTTAATAAACGGAAACCACTGTGGCGCTGTTTTTTGTACTTTCATATTTATCTGTAAGGTTCGTACTCTGCAATTTGAACTTCTTCTGTGAACTGTGGTGCTGAGTGTTAAATAAATAGTTAAATAAACAAAGTACATAACAAACTAATTTGGAACTTCTTCATTCTTAATTAATAATGTTCAATTCTATGAGTCTCGTGTTTCTACCCTGAGCAAGCCGTGGCAAGTAAACAGTCGGCAGTAAGTTACAAGATGGCGCCTAACCTTTGAGGCTGCTATATTATTAAATATACGCTTGTAACAGTAAAGACGGAACTTTACAACATGGCGCCCAACTGTGCGGCATTATAATAAAATATAGTGTGAAAGTCACCTCAAAAACGCACTATTACAATATGGCGCCCAACTGTGCGGCATTATAAATAAATTCTAGTGTGAAAGTCACCTCAAAAACGCTTTAATACAATATGTTTGTGGACGTAAGACTTTTACCCTTGAAAGGTAATTGTAATATATAGAGAATTTCAAGGAGTATATAATGGAAGGAAATAATTATATTAACACATTAAAGCCTAAGGATGCATCTGGCACGTCCGGAAAACCTAAAGACGTGTATACATGTCCCAATGTTTCTTGTTTGTTTAAAAAATCTGTATTGAGCACACAAGTCTTCTCTTTCTTGAACATGGTACTCTATGGTGTTTAGTTTGCTGGAAAGACTGTAGAGTGCAATATAGAAAAGATATGAAAAAGTTGTACATCTTTTCCTTTGACCCTGCATCTATGGAAATAGTAGATTGTTCATGTGTTGTAAACAAACACAGTTCGTAACAATGGCTGCAAAAAATTGCGCTTATTTTGAGATTTATTAATTTTACTTCTAATGTAGTTGTTTATAAATACTTTATATTGTATTTGTAACACTTTATAATTGATTCTCAGTTACATTTTTTGTTAGAGGATTTTGTTCAGATAAATAAGAAATCCCGATTCTGACATTGACAACAGTAATTCGGACGGCTCAGATGTAAGCTTAATTAATTAGACAGCGAATTTGGGTTAACATTGCAAGACTGTAATTGTAGTAGTTATCACACTTTGGACATTACAGCTAATGTATTAAGACTGGAGATAAAAGTAATTTGATGAACTTGCTTGACATTGCACTTTCATCCGCCAACAACTTTTGCAAAGCAGTTATTATGCTAGAGTTCGTCTCATACACGTTGGCGAGATTCTGACAGTCAGTGAGTGGCAACTTGACGTATACGAAACAAAGTGCCATTTACAAAAATTCCTGTAACAGCTGATGCAAGAACAAATAAAAGTTAATATTACGTTGGCTATTCTGAGTACACTGCTGACGCACATTAGACAAGCAGAAAATACGTGATAAGAAAGAGTTCCTAGATTAATTAATACATTTTATTTTACGTGGTCACAAAACAGTGATTGTTAGTGTTAAAAACTAAACTTCGTCATAAACTAGAAATGCATAGGTGTTCAAATTGAAATGCACATTAAAACGATCCGTATTAAAATGAAAACTTCAAACCTTGGGAGATCTTTTCACGTTGTATCCCCACTCTCCATCCATGCTTTCCATACACGCTTGATATTAATTCCAAAAGCCTACAAAAATATTGCAGGGTATTGTTGAATTATTTTTTCAAATAATTTGAAGAAATATATTTCAAACTCGCGTCGTTTCAAACCAGTAATAGGAGAACAGTAAACTTTTAAAAAGATGGGATCAGGGGGCAGGCCAAGTGCTGCCATCTGTTGAGAAACCGATTCATCTCACAAAAGCGTAGCGCCATGCCATGCACGCTATCTGTCTCTCTCCTGAAGCACTAACCAGCCAGAAAATTTAGATTTCTCGTGTAAAGTAACAAATTTATGAATATATACCAATGGTTTTATTTTCCTGCGAGCTCTGCATAATTTTTAAAGTAACATGCATTTCCGTGTACAGCGATTTTGTTTACTGGTAATGTCCTTTGGGCTGGTAATCATTAGGTCTACGTTCATACACACCATGTTGTTCTGCCGCTCGCTTTGCAAAGTCGTTGGTGAGTTGGCGAATGAAAGTGTGTTGTCAAGCAAGTCCCCAAAATTATTTTTATTTCAATTCTTAATGTATTAGCTGTAACGTCCAGTGTGTAATACAAACTACAATTACTGTTTCGCAAATGTTAACCAAAATTTGCTGTCTCGAATAAATTAAAAAAGAGTTGGCAAATATTTAGTATTTTGCAAGGTTGTATATTTTTACTTTTATAATCTATGAATTTTTTAGACTGATGTCAGCATTACAGTACAATGGCAAGTGGATTAGCTGACAGCGTGTTGATATAATATACTGCCTCCACTTGATGCACCAGCTGATGGCGAAAGGATACATAAACAAAAAGTAAACATTTGGTGCTACTTTCAACGAACTGTCAAAATCTCGCCAACTTACATGAGACAGACCATATTTATAGTAGCTTTTGCGAAAAACATATGTGAACATGTATGGCTATAAAAAAGTGGAAATTACATTGTTGCAAAATGTTTATTTATAGTAGCTTTTGCGAGAAATATATGTGAACATATTATTGGTAACATTATCTGTAATGATGGCAGTTATTATTCGGGGTGGATGGGATCCCGAAACTTGGGATAGGACTAAGGAAAAAATACATTCCCAAACTTTGAGATAGACGCAGTTTCTGCATAGGAAAATCATTCAGGAAAAATTATTAATTTAGAATAAAACTAGGGATACCTGTTTTTCGTAAGGTCCAAAATGGAAATTTTTTTTGCCAATTTGCCTTTAGTTATTTGAAATTGCAAAATAAGCAAATGCTTTGCGTAAACACTAACTAATTGTGTTAAGACTGACATGTGAAGCAGTAAAAAAACTGGTTGGTTTGAGTAATTGTTTGCTATAGTTTTTGCTGCATAAATTTTGGAACGATTGCGTGATTGATAGTTGGTCGGAACGACGTTCAATAGTTTCAAATGAGATTTTAAAAATTTAAGCTGGAGTTTACTTAGGTTCTCGGAAAAAGTGTTTATAAAAATTGGTTATTTTTTCAATATGGCAGTATAAAGTTACAATGGGAGAATTTTACATTTTTCAGAACAAAGTTGCACTGTGCACATATTACAATAAAATATAAAGAGAATACGTGTACCGTAAACATAGAGACAGCAACAGCACTGCACATAAACAATAATATATATTAGTCCAGCACAACTAAATGTTTCGCTAACCTCGATAGCATCGGCAGAGAAAACACAATCCTAAAAATATGAAAAAGTTATTACAACCAAAATGTCTTTTATGGTGGAAAATGTGAATAAATACTATCAAGTTATTTCAAGGAATCTTTCTCTATGTTATTATAACCTAGAAACTATGCAAATGAAGCTACACAAATAAAATTTAATCAGTTTTATAAGTTACAAGGTTTAAGTTTTCGCAACCAAATTGTTGGGCTGATGCAAAATGTGAAATTCTACCAAAATTTTTACAACTTAATGTTTTGTGAGCAAAGACTCAAATAGAGTCCGCTATAAACATTAGCTTGAACTGAAAGCAAGATACTCTGAATTGAAAAAAGGTTCATTAATGAAAAGAGCACCACAAGTAAATAAATAACGGATGAAGTGGTAAACTGTTCACTGAAGATTTATTGCAGTTTCTTCTACAATATTAGCATACAAAAAAATATTTATCACTGCCGCAGTAAAATTAAGAAAAAACAGGATCGCAGCCTGTTAATATTGACTTGAAAAACTTGTCACTGTGAGGATAATTAAACTACGAAGAAGGGAGAGAATCACTACTTTCTCTCCCACCGCCCTAACGACTCCTCACACCGGCGGAAACTCCTTTAGATGTTAAAATGTCCGAAATATAAAAGAAGGTTGAAGTCACAGGCGCTACCGGTGTGAGTGACGATGGTCATTTGCTGTTCCTCTCTAGAGGAGCGCTTCTCCGCTTCTGTTACTTCTGATGCCTGACAAGGGTCGTGCCTGCTCTATATATTGATTGAAAGTTTTATCATCTGAACACAGCCCAATCGTGGCATCACGTGGTGCGGTTAATGTCTAAAAATAGCACACAAACGTGGACGGCTCTGGAAATGTAGTATTATCGTGTGGCGGGTCATGTCAGCCAAATGTGACCACCTGCACTTTTCTTATTTCATCATATATCGCAATACGACGGACGGCTACGTGTCAAGCTTACTAACCCAAAGAAAATGTGTGATGTCATCCTATGACATCTGCTACTACTGTTGAATGACTCAAATAAAAAAAATAATTAAAAAAAATATATATATTACTGCCAAGATATTCTTAATACTGAATGAGTTACTATACTTTACCAAATATAGAAATATTAAATATTTACCGAATGTATTAATTACTATATAATGCAACATTGCAATCTAATTTTGCAGCATATTTTTTTATAGCATTTTTTTCTACTCTGTATGGGAATCATGGTGCATGCCTTTGCTTATATTTTATACATTCAAATAAACTGTCTATCATATATGTAGTGTCTACATGGAGTAGTAAGTTTTTTTCTTCATTGAATTGGGAAATTTTAGCCATCAAAAATGTAAAATGAATCACTTCAATTAAATATTTTGCTGAAAAAAATTAATTTTAATCGTTCTGTGGTAAATTCATTCAAGTGCGAAAATATTTGCCTGATTCCTATTCACGTGATTTGGTTAGTTACAAGTTTACCACAATTATGATATGATCATAAACGTAAAAATGTTTATACAACTGCAATGTTGCTCATGTTTTCAGCAGTGACTCATTGTCCAATAGAGTGAATACTGCTACACTCATTTCGGAAATAATGCACTCTACTTCTCCGTAATGGGTGTAAACTAGTTGAATTAAAAATAAAACAAATTACACTGACATATGATATGTGAATGTCAAAACTTTACCTAAGTTGATATTTACTATACCAATCCTAAATGCTTTAGCCCTTTCCCACTCAGATCCCACCCCAATGGTAGAGTCATTCTTGTCATTCTCGTCCATCTCTAGTTATTATAGAGGACGCATTCTGCGTCCCTATATTTTTATTCGTCAGAAGACACGCTCTGGAAAAACTCACAGGCGGACGACCGCAATAAATACTAAGGGTTTTGCGGACGTGCCGGAAGAATAACGCCAGGAAGGCGCAACCGCGCCTCGCAGCTGCAAAGGTGTGCTACCAAATGTTCCTGCACGTGCAGACGATATCCGGAGACAGCGGAAGATGCACGTGCGCAGGCACAGCTGCGTTTTGCAGCTGCCCAAGGGACGCCAAGATCCCACCATCGGCTGCGTCCGTCCCAGGCTGGCTACCGCAATAAACCATGAGAGCTTTGGCGCGCGTGCTGGAAGAATAGCGGCACGATATCCGGAGGCAGGAGAACCACACGTGCGCCGAACCAAGAGGCCACCCAAATGTTCCCGCACGTGCAGAACGGAACAATAAACTTCCAGGCCAGAATCAAGGGGCGACACCGGGCCGACTGCGGACCACAGGAGCAGCGGCCACGTGTTTTATGACTCAGGGGGACGCGGCAAGCACCCCGGCCACGTGCAGAGATGGTGCAAGTTAAATATGGCGATCGAGCCTACAAAACCGCGAGGAAAAGGGAGGAACGGATCAGTCAGTCAGACGTCGTCGAGCTAGAAGTGTGGATCGAAGTCAGGAGAAACGAGTTCGCGAGAATGCATCAAGACGTCAACGTCAGTCGGAGGACGTCAAGCGAGAGAGCGGAGCGGAGCAGGCGGGAAGAGGCCGAGAAAACGGCAGTCGGC
>NQII01001589.1:25403-108873 GCA_002778355.1 Clitarchus hookeri | reverse complement strand
ATGACGCAAACACAAGGAAGTTGAATTTATTGGTAAATTGGACCTAGGGACAGTAGCGTCGACATATTCCCACACCCTAACACTGAGGGCTAGCATCAAGGCTGGCGCCTCATGCCGAGAACAGATTCAATACCTACTATACGCCATAGCAATAGGGGGGTATCATAGACTTAAAATATCTGATACAAACATAGAACATAATTATTGTTTTTTTTTATTGTAAGACGTAATATATTTATTTCGCTCTTTATTGAGTGTCTAGAAGTCATTTGGGAATTAATAAAACAAAAAATTTTTTTTGGGGAATTTTGTTTTGCATATATTGACAGGTGGCCATCTCCTGTGTACTTCATCCTGCCAGTAGTGCATGGGGGAGACAACTTCCCCAGTTCAAGAATGATAACCAACAAAGCTAGCCAAATAATAATAATCTCCTCCAAAAGATGTCCGGTGAGAAGTGAAGGGCAAGCCGCACACCAAAACTGTCCAGTTACTAGCAAGACAATCAAATGAATCAGCACATGTGCAAGGAGAACGGAAGGGAAACAAAGTGCAACGAGTTTAGAGCTGAAACTCTGACAATACTAGATGCATACGTGTACTTTTAGTAGGCCCCAAGTACGACACCAGATGTAACCACTCCGCCACTACATGCGAGACGTGTAGGGTTGTAGATAATTAATATATAGTGTAGACATACATACTACAACAGATGTAAGAACTGTTGTATAAGACAGAAGAATACTCCAGAAATATCACTAGGAAAAATATCTACCGCCACTCAAAATATTATTCAGCAGAGACATTGCAAGAAAAATGTGGAATTTAATTAGCTTTCTGATAACCAAATTAATTGCGACAGAAATAATGTAATAAAATTGCAGACTAGATTTTATCTGTGGCCTCTGCAACACTAGCTTCTCTCATGACCGAAGTAATCAATTTACTTTATGCCTGGCAATTAAAATTTCAAACTTCCAAAAAAATTTACTCTAGACTAGCTCAGTGTTTTAAGCAAAACACTATTAATGTCAAAGTGTTCATAGTTAAATTAACTGGAGCCAGTTCAACTTGATAGAAAAGTTTATCTCTGCTTCTTTATACGATCATTCTTAACTTGGCTGATTATAATTTAAAAACGAAGAATTCTTGGTGTTCTTGGCAATCTCGTTATCGGCAGTCGTATCCTCTTGGATGCAGCAGGACCTCTCATCGCGAGCTTCCCTATTCAGGCTCTCAGGTCTGTACTGCCATTACAGTCCCAGCACATTTAAACACTCGTGGTAGTTCAAACTATTTAACCTGAAAATATAAGCAAGCAGCAACTAATACTTGCCTTCTTCCCAAGACTTGCTTCGAGTTTTCGTCTCCTTTGAGACGGCCTGTTTTCAGGTTCAAACTAGAGTCCTTATAATAAAAACTAAATTAAAACCCTGCATGCTAAACACCTGCGGGCTCGCATCCTGCCTTGGAATACCAAGATTGCTAGAAATTCCCTTCAAACACTTATTAAATAACACCGTCTAAAACTGATCAATCACGTGAGTGCTAGAGGCAAGAATTTACTCATCACGTCAATAAGTTATCATGCCAACATATCAATAACGGCTCATATACTAGGGCCTTCTAAACACACTACAAAAATAACAGACTGGAATAACATTTAAATGTGCTTACGATTAAATTAAATTTAATTTAAACAAGCAGTGAAATCACATACCAATTAGCATAATTAATGTGCCAATGAAAAATAATATCTGTGAAATCGTATTGCGTCTTGCAATTACATAAACAAGTGAATAATTAAAATCTTCATATGGCCCAATTTTATGATGTTACAGAGCACTTAAATAGAAGAGAAATTTAGTCAGCACATTACTGCCTACGAAGTGTTAATGCCTCCCATGTGTGCCACTGTATGAGTCTAATTTATGCATACCACCAGCCAACTCTCAGAGCCACATGATGAAGCCAGCAGACATCAGAGTTGCAATGATATTTAATGTGAATGTTCAACCAGCAGTTAACATTACAAACCACATTATTAAACACTGCCAAATTTCAGGCCCCTTGGGGTTTGTATTAAAAAGGTTTCATTATAATACAAAAAAATTAACTTTCTAAAACAAATTAGTTGTGGATATTTTACTTCCAACTAATAACTGGTTATAGAAAAATAGTAGCTATGATTATTAGAATTGAAGTACAATAATACAGTTAATACTGTCACATAAAGAATATTAGTAAAATTGGTGATAAAAATACTAACTTCAATAATAATTTACCACTTACTAGCTTCCCTGTACAGTTCATTTCCAATTAGTTGTTGGCTTTCTTCGGGAATGTCCTTGTGGTCACCATAACCTCCAACACTGGACCTATAGCAATAAAGGTAGTGATCCGAGATAGTATCAACACTCGATGGAAATTCCTGGCTGTTATTAAACATTCCATCATCCTCCTGCACGCTTGGCAGCTGGTGGGCTAAATGACTGGCATAACGGTTCCTAGCAGGCTTACCCATGCTCATCACTGAAACACAAATGGGGTTACACTTACCCTATACACTTTATTAATTATAATTTGGAATAACTATTTGATAGCAACAATAACCAAACTGAACAATAATGTAAAGCTGTCAAAAATCTACATGTGAGCCATATTATCGAAAGGATTACTTGGATTTTTTAACACTGCCAAATGAAATAAAATTTCAACAAACTTTGAGATGCTATGTATGGAAATATGTTGAATATATTTTATGAAAGCTGAGCATGGCAAAGGTAATACTGGATACTGTCTAAAGCAGGCAGGCACTCTGTGAGATACCAGTACAAAAGGCAAATGTGTAAGGTATCTAGATCAGTGCTTTCAGAACAAACACTTTACTGCTTTTAACTCTTTAAATGTGACAAGTTATCACAGGCATTATTAGTTCCGCAAAATTCATACCCCCCATTTCCTACTACCTGATCTTTGCTTATACACATTTTGTAAAACATTATTGATGAATTGATACTACAGCTATTTGTTCTTTTAATCGCTACATACAAATAAGGTAAATTTGTATTCTGTATTAATTAACATCTGTTGTACAATTACTTCAGATATTAAATTTTTAGTGTGTTTAAACATGCAGAAAAATGTTACATAAGAAATATTTAAGATAGCAGGAGAAGTAATTATTATGGTACTCCTTGGAAACAAGACCTGTGTTTCACCCACAACCTATACAAATTGGGGAACTGTGGAGCAGAGACTCCTAATGTAACAAAGGTACCTACACAAATGGTGCCAGGGGATGATTCTGGACAAACTTAGTTGACAAATTATAGAGTGTTACATCATCACATGTGACACTCATTGAACTTTAAAATGACTTCATGCTTCCTTTGGCTGAATTTATCCTATATTCATGACATAAACAGTCAGTATGGCAAACACGCTAGTAAAATCCACCAAACACAGTATATATTTGTTTAAATAAAAATTTTGGAGTCTGTAAAGTGTACTTCTACACTAAATGACATTTATTGTCGGTCTGAATAAATTAACTCTCTTCTAATAGCTTAAAATATTAATAATTAGACAATAAATATTAATTTAAAAGTACGTGACATTGAGGTAATAGTTTATACAGTGTACATTTTATTTTCCACTTGTGACTGTAACTGTTGTTTAGTAAAATAAAATAGCACGCAGCCAAAGAAAGACGCGTTTGCTCGCCAAATAAAAAATACCATCACTCCATAGTTTTTTTAATGTATTTTAAACAATTAACAGCACATTATGTAACTTGTACATCTCTTAATAGTTGGTAATGTCTCTGTCTAAGTAATAATGCCCAATTATTTGGACAACTAATTTTACATCATGTCATTAAAATATAATTCTCCTTATATGAGCAATCATGACATACTGAAATAAACACGTCCTTTCACAGAAAACATAATATGTGGACATTTCTGGATGTATAAAAACAGTGCTTGTTAACTTCGGACTGCATGCCGACTTGAATAGGCTTTGCAAACAGTGTGAAATTCGAGTTTTCCAAAACATATATGCACAACAATAATATTATTAATTTTAAATGTTTTTTGCAGTCAATCAGTTTAAGAAAATGTTTGAATTGTTAAACAAATAAGATTACATAAGGCATAACAAATTACTTCCAAAGCATTGAATTTAATTAAACTAAGTGTAGTTTATAAAATAGGAAATATTTTGCAAGGGGAATTATGGGCGTATGCTTTTTCAAAGTATTATTTGCATTTGTGTATAATATTGTTACATTTATTACGAATTATCTCATTACGCAAAACCTTAAAGTTAACAGCCAAATGTGAAAAAAGGTACAGGCAATTTTCGGGACTCGCCACCAGTTTCCATTACTGCGTTTTTTCAGGACGGTGAATGTAACCTATGTGCAATAAGCAAAACAGCCAATTGACAGTCATAATCACACTGAACGCAATGTAATTATCAATTACTGAAGAGAAACGGTATACAGCGCTCCGTCACACTCTGAGTATTGTTGGCCAACTAAATATACTGCTACTCTTCGATCGAACATTGAGGTGTTCGGACTCACCACCCTGGATGTAAATGGTGCTGAATGCATGCTTGAGGACATATTACTTACCCATGTACCAGTATCTGTAATCTCTTCTGTTCCAGAGGACATAAGGATGTATGTGGTCAGAACAAGAGTGTGTCATGTTCACATGGTGATGCATAGACAGCTTAGCTGAGAAAGCAAGAGACAACTGTGAGGCAGACCATACTAGGTAACAACTCATATCCTTGCAAATTTTAGGATGCTGAACAACTAGGGCC
Organism: Clitarchus hookeri; assembly: GCA_002778355.1. Taxonomy (NCBI): domain Eukaryota; kingdom Metazoa; phylum Arthropoda; class Insecta; order Phasmatodea; family Phasmatidae; genus Clitarchus; species Clitarchus hookeri. The sequence goes on along the minus strand of NQII01001589.1, from coordinate 104,037 downwards.
AATGGTGTTTCTTGGACATTATGATTTCTTTGCCTGCTAGAGCCCTCTTTTCCTAATGTCTAGTAGGTATTGATGCAACTCGGCTTCACCTTCCTCAATACATGAGCTTACACAGGGGACTATTCTACAACGAGACATGGTCAGCAAGTAAATCCTTTAACATTGTTACGTGCTATGAAAGAAAGCCTGCTCCTGCAAACTAATTCAGTTCTGCTCAGCCATCATTCTACAACTTTCATAAGGCTTGCCTGTTCTACACACCAGGGTCACTGCTTCTTCCTTTGAATAATTTTTTTTTTTTAAGTTTTCTTACAATACTTTGTATCTGATAAATAAAGGTATCTCTGTACAGTAAACTAGCAATTTCTTTTAAATTCTGCTCTGGCAGCTGTTAAAATCTTATTCTTTTAGTATAAATGCCTTCAGACTTTCAATGTTTTCCTTGTTTTTGTAATGTTTTATTAGTGGTAATGTACAGGTCATCTGTCTTAATTTGTTTTCTTTAGGGTCTGTGACATACCTGTTGTGCGTTTGCAGCCTTAAAACAACAGTACTGGTGCCTACAGTGGATTACCACACCTGCCAACTTTTCAAAGGATCCATCAGTAAAGTTGATCAAAATCCTTAAATATAGAGTAAAACATACACAGCAATTTTCTACATACCTGCCAATTTCGGAAGAACTTTCTACAAAGCGAAAGCCTTCTAATGCACACATGTTTCGTACACACATGTTTTAATACCTACTTTGTTTCCTGACAATGAAGTTCTTGCAAGTTTTGCAGTCTTTCCTTCCTTTTAGAACTTTTCTCCATGTAGTAGAATACATCAACAAGTATTTCACCAATTTTGATAGACAAACTGCTGACAGTCTTCTCTGCAGCTAAATTGACAGACCCATCCAATTACAACGATGTTTCTGTGATGTTCTCTTAATGCAGCTCCTTCACCACTTTTATTGCCAATCATGACATGTTTTCATTATCTGCACCGAATGCTATGCAAAGGTATACAGGTATTTTATAACCTTCCAACTGCGAAACAACCAAATTTCCAATATTAATTACGTCCAGTGGAGTTACCTTCTAAATAAGGCACATATATAAAATTACTAACAATTTTTTTCTTGTTTATCGAAAAGATTAAAACAATCTGATATAAATTTGAATCCGAATCATTGCTCTCATCTGTCGAGAGAGAAAATGGACCAGTCTTGAGACAAATTACAACTTCCTTGGCTGCTTCCAAAGAGCCATTTGTTTTACAATGCACGTAGTTTTAGTACGTCGAAAAGTAAATTTTTACATNGTTTTACAATGCACGTAGTTTTAGTACGTCGAAAAGTAAATTTTTACATTTTTTCAGACGCAGAAACATTTGTCTGAACAATGCACCTGCACGGTCAGTCGCATTAATCTGATTATTATTTTCCATCAAGAAGGAAATAAAGCCAAACTCTACCTTCACTACGTATAAGTCAGTGTTCGTATTAGTCTNTTATTATTTTCCATCAAGAAGGAAATAAAGCCAAACTCTACCTTCACTACGTATAAGTCAGTGTTCGTATTAGTCTTCATAAAATAACTGTTAATTTTCGGGTTATTATATTGACAATTCACATTCTCCACACGCTTACCAAATAGAACATGGTTGCTAATGTTTCTTCCCCCATGTGATACCTTAGTGATGGCCCGATAGCCGATATCCGGTATCGGATATCATTATTATCGGTACATTTACCATTATCGGAGATCAGCACTAAAATATCGGCACATCGGTAATGGCCATTCTAACCTCAAGTATTTTCTCTCCTCTGGTGCACACTTAATTTTCTCAACTCTTAACATCAGGCTGCAGCAATACGACTAAAAAAACATCATTAATTTGAAATGTCGATATGCAATAAAAAAAAAAAATTCTTACGATATAATAAAATTAGAATGTACATGCCCATCATTATTTTTCACTTCACGGATTACAGTTTTATTTTTGGTAAAGCAGTCTTATGTTCGACGTACGTTTCTCAAAATAAACAAAATGATCGCGACTTGTTAGCTTAATTTTAATTCCTGCCCTTTTACATATCTTTTGTAGACTAGCGAACTTCTTGCAACTTTAACTTAGTTTTGTAATATGTTGTAGTGAGCTATAATTTTGTATAATGTTAAACTATTATTTTTTGCTTTGATGTACCGGGCATAAAATAAATCTAACTTAACAGTAAGTCTATTTAGCTTATTGCAAAAAAAATCTTTTCCAGGCAGCAGTTTTCTCTCATACACTTTAGTGACAAATGTCTGCTTACAGTATGATAAATGAAAATATCTGTTTACAGGTATCGGATCGATAAAATCCTAAATATCGGAACCTTCATCGGTATCGGGTTTTTTAAGTATCGGGCCATCACTATGATACCTTAAAGTCACTTCTGTAACTTAACAAAAAACAAACTTTCACTTTTCTGCAACTGTAAAATACATGTGAATTCAGCAGTATAAGCTTTCCTATATATTTGAAAATATATTTTTCTATTGCTCATTGTACAACCAATATCAACATATGAAACTAAATGCATGAAAACAGTATGGAATTTTGTGACCTGAATTCCTAACTCACAAGCGTACGTTTATTCTCAATATGTAAAAATATTAGATGCCAAAATAAATATTTAAAAGCTCTGGGAGCTCACTGACAAAATTAAAACATGGTTTGATACAAAACTAGTATGGAGAACATCACCAAGTAAAATACACTTAATGGTAAACAAAGGACAATCAACATGTGTATAGAGCAAAAGTCAAAACACGGTTTCCTGCTTCTCCTTGGTGGATTGACATCTACAGGTTTAAGCTTAAGTACAATCACCCTAGAATAAGTACAAGGGGTTACGTTAAGAAAACGTGTTTATTCCTAAGAAGAATATAAACTGTGACCCGTAGTATCTCCTAGCTATCCAATTGATACTGTAATCAGAGGAAGTAAACTATGTTAACCAGGTGAAGGGGACCTGGGGCAAAACTAACAAGAGCAGACGAGCTAAGTAGCTATTAGAATAACTGGACCCTGTCTACATTGCCGGCCTCTGTTGGACGTGAAGGGCGATTAAAACTATGTGGCATCTGGCATAGTGTAGTGAACTGGTCAACTGTCATTTCCTTAGGTTGTCCCTGGCTAGGGAATGCGTTGGTTGGTTCAGAGACAAGTAGTCTCAGGTACAAACCCCGCTTGGGTGACGTGACGTCGCACACGGATGAGATGGAGTTTAAAAATTAAACTATGGCCAGTACGCGTCACACATTAAACTGAATTGACTTCTTAAGCAGAATCATTCGTAAGCGATAGACGTTAGACGTACGGAACTTGAAATTAAAGATATAAAAATTATACTCCTGTTAAAAGGCGATGTTTTCCGTCAATTTTACGGACAAATTGTGAAAGTTGACAGCTATGCTCTATGTATCGACTGAAACAGTATATACCAAAAAATTGTATCCACAGAAAATTTCCAGTGGTCCCAGTGTAAAAATTAACAGTTTTTTTTATAATTTATTAAATATTGCAACAATCGAAAAAATGATTTAGTCCGCTCACTTAAGATTTCAAGCAAGTATGATCTGTACATGAATCATTAAATAAACTGCACGTCTCCAAACAAAAACAAGCACTTTTGAAAACAGCTTAGTTCAAAAACTACATGCACCAAGTCCAAACTGCTTGACCCTCTGCAGCAGAAGTGGCAGTTGGGGAGTGCTGGTAGCATGTCACTTCTTTTGTTGTGTCTTTACTCCCTCCACAGTATGTATCCTATTTGCGGCATACCATATGGTTTCCTATCTCTTCTGCTTCCTTTATTCATTTCAATTTTTCACCCACTGTAATGTTATCACCTATAGCCTATTTCATATAAGAACGACTTTTTTTGACAAGATTGTGTAGAAGTAGTAACCAAACAGGGTACACATCCTTCCGCTGCCACGTGGTTTCCACCTGACTGTCAAAACCTGTTTTTTCTGTAATGACTGACAGTGATGAGACGTTAAGCCTGCCTACCTACCTACCTCGAACATCAAAACATGTTGCCAAGCTGCTCACACGTAGATAATAAAAAATAATTGATTTTGCTATAGAACTTTTTATTGTTGCAACAGACATAAGATGATTAAGATCCTGTAACATATAATATTTCACTGTGCGTAATAGACACTATTATTTCTTTTCCAAGATATTTATTTTGCTAAATTTTTTGTATCAAGATATTATTCTATGTGTTGTTACTACTGGCACCCATATTTTAATTTTTAACATTAGGTGTTATGTATTAATTAAATTTAATATGTTAATTGTAATGTTGTTTCAAGTTGTAAATATGTTTTTAAAAAGGTTTTATTTATTTTAACATGTAATGTTGTTCAGCTTTCATGATTGTATTTTTATGTTGTGTGTAATTTTTCCAAATTGGCAGCACTGACAGTAGATAATATTTTAATCATAATTTTTTGAACGCAGTTTCAAGTTAAGCCCTACCTTGGCTAGGTTAGATTTAATTTCCATCNCCTTGGCTAGGTTAAATTTAATTTCCATTGTTTAATAAACATTATTCATGTATAAGAATATTTTTTAGACACCTCAGGTCCCACAATGGTTTGAATGGCTGCAGCAATGTTTGTGGATAAAAGAAGACAGCCCACAGTGGATATTTAATTAAAACTCAGTAATTTGCAATTATATATTTCGGCCTACAGAAGATTTGGTGCCCAGGGCTGGTACCCAAATCAAAATGCCAAGTTGATACAATGTGTTCAGATTGCAGACCTAATGAATCTACAGAGGCATAAGGTTTATTTTGCGTTGCTAGGAGAGAATTCCTGCAAGTTTCGACCCAATATTGGTTTGTAAGAAACATCCCCTTGAGACTATGAAACAGGTAAGTGCTTTGTCTTACCTTTGAGTATTCTTTTGCAGTTCACTTTCAAACATTTTATATGTATTGGCTGGTGATCTCCAACAAGCTATTAAAACTTCTTTCAGTCATTTGCCTACATATCCCTCAGTGTCAAAATTAATCATGTCTATAACAGTTAAAAATGGAGGATACATTCAAATGGTCTTCCACTCATATGAAGGCTACATCAATCACAAATTCTACTGGGGAATGGCTGGCTGATGCGATGTTGCAATACAACACAGTCGTTTATTAAAGTTCTTACTACTGCACAGCCTCTGTACAAAGTACCGTGCAGAACTATATTTTCACAAACTGTAGTTCCCACCTCGAACCTCAAAGTGAAGGAGAATGTAAACAAGCAAGTGGAAGAAGCTCTGGCAAATGTAGCTTCCATTTCTTTCACTTGCGATTTGTGGACCTCTGCAGCACATGATGCTTTCATGGCAATAACATGTCACTTCTTCAACCATTTTACTCTAAAGACCTTTTGTCTGGGGTGTTATAATTTTCCAGGAGGCCATACTGGCACTGCAATTGCTGAAAAAATGTTTTCAGTTATGAAAGACTGGAACATTGTAAAACTTAAAGATAAAAATATCTCCATGTACGCTGTTACAGACAACGGGAAAAACATCAAGCTTAGTTAGTAGCTTTGCAGACTGGAACTCATTCAACTACAATCTTTTGCATATACTCTGCAATTAACACTAAATGATGCACTGAAGGAAACAAGATGGCACGGGCAACATGTTGAAGAAGACTAGGGCATTTGTTGACCATGAACAGTGCTACTGAACAACTGCATAAAATTCAAAATGAACTTGGGCTACTATCACTTAATTTAATTTAAGATTGTTCGAACAGATGGAACTCTGAATACCTTATGCTCGCTCAGCAGGTTACTTGAAAATAAAGATGCTCTTGCATTTCATTTCACAATTCTAAACATTGATAATTTGACAGTTTGTGAACTGCAACTGGTTCAGAGCTACGTTGAAATTCTAAGACCATTATATGAAGCAGCAACTCAGTTATATGTTGACCTGTCTCCTTCAGCATCTACGGTCACACCTATTTTATTTTCAATGACACAGTATCTCACAAGTTACATTGACAAGACAAAAACCAGGGAGTAATGGGGTCTGGAATTGATTTTACAGAAGCGCTGCTTCAAACTTTGAAGGTTAAGTACGAGCGAAATGAGCCGTACTACACTGCTACGCTGGTAGACCCACGATTCAAGCATGTTGTTATTATACCCAAGGACCAAAAGCTTATGGCAGTAGAGCACTTGAAGAGAAAAGTGGAGCAAAGTTCATCTTCAAAAAAAAACCTGGTGAGCTAGAGTTATCGCATCATGTTGAATCACTTCAGAAGTGTTTTTCCACAGGTCCAACAGCCTCAATTTTAGATTGATCATATTCACTAATACATTAAACAAATTTTATTCCGTGTCTTCAACACTGTATGACATTAAAATACTGGCATACTTAGGCTGCTGAACTAAGCTGGTGTCCAACATAAAATGCTTTGTATGCTGTTTGCGAATTTATTTATGCACATGAAATTTACTACATACTTAATTTAAATGACTAAAGTATCTTTGTTTTAGAAAAACCTCAACTCCAGGATAAGTTTGTCTCTCAGGAGTGCATGTGACAATATGACACATCAGTCGGAAGCAAATGACAATGTTGAAGTGAGTGATTATCTTTCTTCGCCACCTATCTCAAGACAGGAAAGCCCCTTAAAGTGGCGGAAGGAAAAATATATTCACTTGTGCAAAATTGCTATGGAATTTCTCAGTATTCCTGCAACAGAGGCTGCCAATGAGAGTTTTATGCAGGCTGCAGAATCTTAATAAAGAAGAGGGCTTTCATCTTCATGCTAACAAAAAATCTTAAGCAAAGCAGATATGACGAGTTAAAAATAACCAAGAAGACAAATGCTATTAATATCAGTGTCAAATGTTGGGAAATCTAGGTTTGGAGACACTGTGCTAATACTTAATTGTTATTTTACAAGCAATGAGGCACAGTTCAATGATAATTATTATATAATTTAACCTACACAATCTTTGTTGAGCTCAAGGTGTATAAGAAAATGGTTGCCAAGTTTCATGTTACCTGTTATGTTAATCAATAGTGTGAGCCATACATATAGTACAAGTTTAATAGGTTTTTATTAGATGGAAGTCTAATTTTGTAATAACTACTTAAATTTATAGTAAATTTTTAACAACTATCTAACTACATGTGAACATTTTTGCGAAAGCAATTACAAAACAAGAATCAACACAAAATAGTACATATTTACCACAGATACCTGCACTTGATTAACATTTTAAACACAATGCTAATAACTTGAATTACCATAGAATTTAAATATAAAACTAAAAGCAAATTTCTTTCTAAAAACTAAATAATTTCCTGCTTTTTTTTACAATAAAGCCAGTGGAAATAAAAGTTGCCCCTAACCCTATGAGTTAGTACCCAAGTTCTAAAATGCAAGCCATTATCACAGTTAAGTGTAATTTATATGGTACAAGTTTGCTGCAAGTTTAAGTGAAAAGAGTTCATTTTCTTGCTCATTAAAGATGCCACATATACTAAGGTTTCAGGCTGATTTATTTATTTATTAGCATCCTTTTTTCCAGCGTATGCTGTATTGGATTTGTCAACACACATGCAGGCACAGAAAGAGAGAGAGAAAGAGAGATAGAGAGAAAGAAATATGCACATACGCACGCATGCACGCACGTGCGTGCACACACAAGCATATAAAAGTAAATTACATTTCAAAACTTGTCCACAGTATTTTACATGGAGATAATACATAGCATGAAATACAGCAAAATAATACTGTAAACATTATCCAGTGTCACACAAAGCAACTCGCTCGCCACAATAAATATTACATACATACAAAAGAATTTTTAGTTACTTATGAGGTACATAAAATACACTACGTAAAGTTGATATAAATATACATTATTTTCATCTTACATTAATGACTAAGAGCAGAAATAATCATTCACGGAATAAGGAGTAAGTTTTATCAAGTGGCGGGCAGCGATGAACGATAAACGGTGCGTAGTGTGCATGTGTCGCTTCCTCAATGTGTACACTGACCCGTCCTTAAGATGGCAGACTGAGCTGAAAGTTTAGAATGCAATGCAGTAAAGACAATAATGAGACTTTAAATGAGGCTACCCGGCATTTAAACAATACAATACACTCTCCATTAAAAAAATAACCCTCACAATACAAATGCAGAGTCTATTGTTACCTTTTGTTAAAACAAGGAAAAAACATTTTAAAAAAAGTCTAAATTCATTCATTTTAAAGTTTGTGATGACCATAATGAATTTTACAAAACGTAAGCACTCACCTCTGTCAATAAGTGTAGGCTGCTTTCTCATTCAGTCTCAATAGGCTGTGTTGAAACGTCTTAGCTTTCTATACATCTTTAATTACTAGGAGCTTATTTAAATTTTACTGACACACACAAAAAGTTTTAAAATTCTGAAATGTTAAGTTTTTTGTAAAAATTTACACACTTCATATGAAAAAAATGTAAGATAAGTTAAACTGTGCCTTTCTTAAAAAAGTCTTAAATTTTTTTTGGCACCGGAATTGATGTTTTTGTTTGTAACATCTTATTTTTCTTAGTGCAAGAATGTCGACATAGTTAAAACCCTGTTGGCTGGCACATTCAAACTGTTTCTTGATGTGTTCTGCTGCCTGGATGTGTGTTATTAAAGCTTCGTGTTCATCTTCAATTTAGTCAGATTCTTCTGCTACTTTCCCTTCAGCACGCACTTTTGTGACAATAACTTCTTCATTTAAGTGTTGAAAACCTTGTTTGTGATCGTCTGAGCTCAGCCACTCGCTAATGTTGCATTCATCAACATTTTCGAAGCCGACAACATCTTCCACCATGCTTGACAAACTTGTTCCAGTGCTTAATTCTTCCTCTTCAAAACCTTTGAAATCACTCTGAAGTGGCTGAGAAAGAATTTTTTACAAGCATTTTGAAGTGCTGACCTTCACTTTAACCCAGGCTTTGTGAATGCCGTGAATAGCATCAAGAACGTTAATTGTTCTCCAGAAAACTAGCACATATGTTGCTTCATCAACCAACTGTCTCAGTAGGTTCACTCAGTAATGCTGCTTGAAAACTGCAATCACGCCTTGATCCAACGGCTGTATTAGCAACGTGACACGTAGGGGCAAATATTTAACAAAAATCTTGCCATCACTTGAGACCAGCTTAGTTACTTCAGGGTGACAAGGTGCATTGTCTAACAACAGGACAGCTTTCGCGGGTAATTCCTGGTCTAGGAACATACTTAGTGTGGAACCAATCGGCGAAAATTTCACTTTTCATCCAGGCTCCCTTTCTTCTCCTTACACAGCAATTTCTTTTATTCCGTGCCTTTGTTTAAATCTGCTCAGCCACCTGGATGAAGCTGAGAGCTCCTCCTCAAATTGTATCATGTGGAATTCTTTTGCTTTTTCCATCACCAATGTGCCAGACATAGGTATGCACTGGTTTCTTTTCTGACTGAACTACAAATACAGTGCTTCATCCAAGTCGGCAAAGTTGGACATTTTCAGTGTTTTGCGATTCGATGGACCCGCACCATCTGCACAACATGCACTTTCCATTAGCCTGTGTTTGCTTTTGTTGATGTCCCGCACAGTTTGTACCCCGATTCCAAAGTCCAATGCAAATTTTGCAGCTGTCTCGCTATGCTCAAATTTTACTATTATTTTTAACTTTTTGACGATAGTTATAACTGTCCTTTTACGCTTTGTTGACATGTTGCGAAAATGACACTACAAACAGTGAAAAACAACAGTGCCCGAGTGGTTGATAAACTTGCAAGACATGGTGTTGGGATGGTAACCGAGATAAGTGCGATCTGATAAGCACTTCAAAGGGCAAAAATGGATGACTCACACAGGTCTCTGTGACAGGTTGACAGTTTAAAGAGATAAAAATAAGCTAACGTGGCACAGCGATAGATGTACATAGTACCGCTGCTTGTTAAACTACACATGCTACAGCATCACCTTACAGCAGAAGTTATAGTAGACTTTGAAAAAAGTTGAAGATAAAAAGCTGCACGGATAAGCCGAAAAATGGTTAAGCGAAGCACGAATAAACGGGAGTGTACTGTAGGATGGACATTTTCGTCTGTAGCACACGCAGCACGTAATTTATTAATGAACATATACTCCAGTAGCAGTGAAAGGGTCAATAATCAACACAAGCTTTAAATCGAATGATTGGAAATTTATCCAATCCTACAGATTTTTATTTTTTAGTTAACTTATTAGTTTTACAATTTCCTACCCTGATATCGGATTTATATGCATGGTATTTATGTTAATTGGAACTGAGTGATTCATGTTATAAGTCCGGGTAGTGTTATCATTTTCAGAATTTTTTACCAATGTTGCTGCAATACCAGAAAAGTATTTGTTAAACACATTTGCAATTTGTTTATAATCTGTTATGTCAACATTATTATGCTTTAAGATTATGTTATCATGTTTTTGCACATTTTAAATTTCATTATTGATAATATTCCACATGGTTTTAATGGAGTTCAGAAATAATTTTTACTTATTTTATCCATATAGAATTTTTTTGTTGTTATGAAGCACTCAAACATTTTTTAAAGTTTTTGTACTCATTGAAAGCAACTGGATCATTTTGGTTAAGAATAGATCCAAGTTTCTTTAAGGTGCCCTACCTGGATTTTAGATTATTATCAATCCAACAAAAGGACTCATTCGCTGTTACATTATACCATGTTTTATGAAAGTGTTGGTTAAAATATATCATAAAAGTTTTTAAAAAATCATTGTAAGAAATGTTGGTGTCATTTGTGCTAAAAACATCTTCCCACGATTCGTAAGAAATAAGATTACAAAAGTCTTGCATGTTATTTTGTTTAAATATGCATTTTTGTATGTGTATCATATTATTTATTTTAAAAGTCCTGATAATATCACTTTTATCAACATCAATTGTAATTTGTTGAGCTGAGTGGTCACATATTGCATTATCCAAGGTTTCTGCATACTAGAAACTTGCATTAATATTAGTAATATTACTATCAATGTATTTATTACATGCTGAAGAACTGAAGCAGAGATTCAATTGTAACTATACAACGCTATGAATTGTATTAATTTAGTGTGATATGTAGGTACAAGCTTTTAATGTGATTTAGAATGTTTGCCCAACTTTGGTTGATAAATGCCTCCTCTAACTTTCAAACTATGATCGGCTACACATTTTTGTATTAATCATATGTAAAATGGCATCATGAGTGATGACTATTTTATAAAACCATGCGACTGTATACAAAATGTTAAAACATTCATCTTACTTGTTGCAAAAGCAAGCCGTAAACTGGTACTGGGGAGTATTACTCGTCTGTTAACAACCTGTTACATCACGAATGAGTCATGTAAGAACAGACTGTATCTTAATTGGGAACAAAAAATTAAACTTTGGACAATTTGTGGCATCTACAGATAGCCACTGCTTCATGTAAATAAATGTCTGAGCATTCATCTATTTCCTGAAAGTAGATTAATTAATAAGTTTTGTTGCAGCATTTACTATCACATTTCAAATAAAAATTTTTAAGCAGTCTAGTTTCTGGCAAATTTTTTCCCTTACTTTTCCTACCCTTTGTTTCAACATTTTCACATTCTCAAATTCTCTCATTCTCTCTCGCCTCTCCCCTCCACATGATCCCTAGCTACGCAACATCATCGACCACAGATGATTGGCCCTCAGCCACAAAGTAGCCAATCACGAATTGCTTATGGCTGGCTGCAACATAGTGACTGGTACAGATATGCTTCGCAAAATTAGTTCAAAATAAAAAAATTATTCGCAAGTAGTTTATAATATTTACTGCTTTATGGGTCTAACAAAATATATAAGTCAAGTCTTTAATGTTGGAATGTAAACATAATATTTGAAGCAAAAAATTCAAACTGCAATGGAAGAAGGAAAAGTAAATTACTTGAAACACATTTTAATCCGAGTTTTCAAAAGTACAGTTTACTTGCGATAGTCCGACACGCTCGGTAGTCCGACGCGCCTGTTAGTTGAATCACCCCGAGCTTAATTTTGAGTGCTTTGCTTACCATACTGTTTGCCATTCCTGTCGCGACAGGAAACACCCTCCTGTCCCTCCGCACGCCTACTCAGTTGCTTGTTTAGACGTCCGAATTCAGTTTTGTCGCAGGTATGTTAGTGCATTGTTACAGTACGTATTTTTGTTTAAAGAGTAATATTATAGTGTTGTGAGTTGTTCAGTTATACTGTATAGTGTAGTGTGGTAATGGCCAGCACAAGTTCAAAACGTAAGCATAAAGCATTAAATCTACCTGATAAATGGGAAATTATTAAGAGATATGACCGTGGTGAAACTCCAACGTCAACATGTACTTCGTATGACATAGGGTGAGCTACAGTTTATGATATCTTGAAAAATAAAGAAAAAATTTAAAACTGTATGAAGTCTGTTGATGAAAAGCCCATTAAAAGAAAAACCCTTAAAATGAGTGAGTTTCCTCAAGTTGAGGACGCTCTTTACACCTGGTTCAAACAACAAAGAAGCAGACATGCACCCATTTCATGAGACATTTTAAAACAAAAAGGCCAATTTTTTTATGATGAAATTACAAAAAAAAACTGACTTCCGTGCAAGTGATGGTTGGTTTGAAAATTTCAAAAAGCGCCATGGTATTAGATTCTTACAGATGAGCGGAGAGAAATTGTCTGCTGACGTGTCTGAGATTTCTAAATTCATCCAGAAACTGAATGTAAAAATCACTGAACTAGGCCTAACACCTGAACAAGTTTATAATGCCAATGAGANAATTCATCCAGAAACTGAATGTAAAAATCACTGAACTAGGCCTAACACCTGAACAAGTTTATAATGCCAATGAGACTGGTTTAGATTGGTGGCAAATTCCATGTAAGATGTTTGTCACTCAAGAGGAAAAACATGATTTCAAAAAGAACCGATCACTCTGATGGTATGTGCTAATGCTTCAGGAAGTCATATGTTAAAACTATTGGTTGTGGGGAAATCAAAATTTCCCTGTGAATTTAAAAACATTAAGGTTGAATCTCTGCCAGTTAAGTACATGAGTCAAAGTCGAGCGTGGGTCACTAACGAAGTTTTACATGATTGGTACACTAACAGTTTTGTCCCACAAGTAAAATAACACTTGAACGAGAAAAAGTTTCCAGTGAAGGCCATTATCTTATTGGACAATGCACCAGGACATCCTGACANAAATAACACTTGAACGAGAAAAAGTTTCCAGTGAAGGCCATTATCTTATTGGACAATGCACCAGGACATCCTGACACGGAAGAATTGAGAGTTAAGACTGCTGATGGCTATATAGAGGTTTTGTACTAGCCAAAAAATACAACCGCTCTCATTCAGCCGATGGACCAAAATGTTATCAAGCCTCTCAAGGCACATTACAAGAAGCGCCTACTTACGGATATCGTAAGTCAACCTAACGCAGACATCACATCCCTCTNAGTTTCCAGTGAAGGCCATTATCTTATTGGACAATGCACCAGGACATCCTGACAAGGAAGAATTGAGAGTTAAGACTGCTGATGGCTATATAGAGGTTTTGTACTAGCCAAAAAATACAACCGCTCTCATTCAGCCGATGGACCAAAATGTTATCAAGCCTCTCAAGGCACATTACAAGAAGCGCCTACTTACGGATATCGTAAGTCAACCTAACACAGACATCACATCCCTCTTGAGACAATTCAACAGCAAGGATGCCATTGTCAATGCAGCATTTGCTTGGCGTCAAGTAAAATCTCTGATGTTAATAAAATCTTGGAAAAATATTTGACCAGAAATTCCACTTATTCCAAAGAAAAATGACAACAATTCTCAAGACAACAATAACGACTTTGTACCAATTTTGGAGGCTGCACTTGCAATTTGCAATGAAATTGAAATTCCACAAAATGCAGTGGAAGACATAAAAACATGGGTTTTAGATGATAACCTTGACGTTGATCTCACAGACGAAGAAATTATCAAGGAAATCACAGAGCCTGTTGACAACACGATCCAGGAGGCCTCGGAAACAAGATTCACTGTCAACTGCGATGAAGCTTCATCAGCTGCAAACACTTTGTTACGATGGTGAGAGGAGAGAGGATCCGACTACGAGCAAATTTTATGTTAAAAGACATTCAAGAACAAGCATTGAGTGACAGTTTATGTAAGAAGAAACTGAAGACTATCCCAGATTTCTTCAAAGTGTAAATACATTATCGTATGTATGCCTTCCATTTAAAATTTTTGTTTTGTTATGTTTTTTGTACTGCATAATTTGTAATTCATTGTTTTTTCAACTTATTTTTTCTCACTTTGTAAAATTAATTGTTTTCATAGCCTATTGTCCTAAATGGTTCAACTTACAAAAATGACTAATTCCTGTAACTTACTGCTACTCATAGAGTTTTAAAAAACCACTTTTGGTAATCCAGACACTTTCAGTAATCCAACACCCTCTCGGTCCCATACCTGTCGGATTATCAAGGGTCAACTGTATTTAACTAATTGCTATAAAATACAGGCCCTACAGAAGTTTAAAAAATTGGCAAAGGAAGATTACATTTTGAGTTTAACTTACCTGTTGTTAAGGCAGATTCTAGAACAGCACTGTCACTCGTAGGGCAGTCCTGGGTGGTTACAGCATCAGCACATAATTGTTCTGCCCTTGATAACACTCCTGCACCTAAAAATTTTTCAACAATCATAATAATGGTATGATGCAAAGTTACAACATCAAAACAATAAGATGATTTAGTGAAATCCAAATGAGAAACATTGAGCATGTTGTGGGAGTCCATTGCCACTGTAAAGAGAAAGAATGCTAAGTTTCTTAATGCAGCAGCAGAATATGGACATCAGAGAGCTGTTTCACGTGCGCCTACTATTTATCTAAAAGACATTAACCTGCTTCAGCAGAATTGGAAAACAAGTATATTATGGGTATTTTTCATGGAACTGGCCAAAATCTGTCTCTAGCATTTTATTCAAACATTGAAAGAAATACCTATAAGTTTTCTTGTGCAAAATTTAATACTTCTCAGCTTTCATTAAAGCAATTACTTTTTATGTTTGTTTGTTTTACTTGAAACTAGTAAGGTGGTCAGTTTTGAGTAAGTTTTAGAGCAAAGATTTTAAGTTTCATATTTGCTTTTCATCATAGGGAGATAAGGGGATACAAATAAATATGTAATAGTTTCAGTAGCAACTGGTTAATTAGGTGTGGTGCAATAAAAATCATGTATTCAGATATCCTAACAGCTGCCATATAAGCTTGAAATGTTACTAGATGTAGAGAAGTACCATATTTACTTGCATGTGGGGTGCATATTTTATGTCAATTCTAAGTTTATAGGGGCCACGGTGTTGTACTGGTTAGACTACTCACCTCCCACCTCGGCGAACCGGGTTTGATTCCCGGTGGGGTCGCCCCCAAAATTTTCGCATGTGGAAATCGTGCCGGACAATGCCGCTAGTTGGTGGATTTTCTTGGGGATCTTTCGTTTCCCCTGCCCTTGTATTCTGGCGCTGCTCCATACTCACCTTGTTTCACCCTCACCGGCTCTCAAGACCTCGTCGTCGTTCAGAGCTGCCCAAATCGCTTCACTCACTCACTCTTAAGTGTATCGAGAGATTTCGACAGCTCTTAGCACTAAGGTCTTCTTGAGAGCAGATGAGGGTGAAGTGAGGTGAGGATGGACGGGGGAAACCAGAGATCCCGGAGAAAACCCGCCAGCCAGTGGCAGCTGCCAATTGCAAGTGTCAAAAAATGGGATGCAACTCTTGCATAAATTTTTAATTGAAGTGCAGAATTTTTTTTTTTCCCCCCCTTTATTTAGTTGGTGATTTAGTTTAAATGTCAATAATTATCCTGCGTTTGTAATACTTTCTCAGGAGTTACACTAGATGGCAACTGCACATCTCTTGAGCTGCTGCCTCTGGCATGGGCATTCAGGTAGAGGTAAAAGGTCCAAAAATAAACTAGATAACTTTTAATAGCCTGGAGAATACTACCACTGTACGTAGTTGAAATATACATTTAACAAAGTCAAATACTGATGCAAGCCAAATTCGAGGACAGAGAAAAGTAGATACTTTGGCTAGAAAATACAGGTACGAACGACCCCTACGCGATAGTGACCCCTCTGCAGGTAAATACTGTACATATTTGAATCAATCTATATATAGAAATGCAAAAGTGTGTTTGGATGTTTGTTTGTCCCTCTTTCACGTTGCAACGGATTAACGTGATTTTGTGCACAGAGATAGTTGGAGGACCGGGAAGTGACATAGAAAACTTTTTATCCCGAAAAAAATATCTCATTTAAATTTCTTATTAAAATTTTTATTGGAAAATGAAAAAGTACACAAACTGAATAACAATGCAACATCAGCAATGCCATGTCGCAACTGAGCAACAGATCAACGTAATTTCTTGCACAGAAATAGTTAGATGGCTGAAAGTTGATATTGGCTACTATTTATCGCAAGAAAATATCTCAAAAAATTTACTTTCGCGAGTTGGTTTACCGTACGTGGACGTGGAGAGCAATGGTGGCGGTGGGTGGAAGCATCGTGGGAGGGAGGGAATCTTATTAAAAAAAAACCTAAACAATAATTCTGTAGTCTATGCAAGCAGAGCCGCGGACACAGCTAGTATATCATATTTCAGACACCTTCGTACAATTAAGTTGCCATCGGAAAAAACCATCAGATAACTTGCACATAATAATGGAACATCATGACAAAGCTTCTGCGAATGTCATATCTTTGAATAATTTGTAAATATAGAAAGAGTGACACAAACATTGCATACGTAAATGAAAAGTATCTTCGTAATTCTCAAAAATAATACAAAGGAAAGGGTGAACAGCTCTAGCAGCAACCTTACAAAACTTATATTGGAAGGAAAGGCTAATTATTGTTCGTCATACTAAAGAAGACGAGTTTGTTTCGAATGCACTTCTAATGTTTAGGTCGGGAACAAAATTAAGTGATAATCATGACTTGATGACAGACAACTTCAAATTACTGTAACAGAAACTCATCCCAAACTTAAAACCCCTCTCAGTAGTTATTCTACATAATGCATCATAACATTCAATCTGTACATCACGCAACTCCTGACATCCCGGAAAAGTCAAATAGTACAATAG
Organism: Clitarchus hookeri; assembly: GCA_002778355.1. Taxonomy (NCBI): domain Eukaryota; kingdom Metazoa; phylum Arthropoda; class Insecta; order Phasmatodea; family Phasmatidae; genus Clitarchus; species Clitarchus hookeri. Next base: position 86,795 of record NQII01001589.1, on the reverse strand, counting down.
TTACAAAAACAAAATATTTTCTTTGATGCCACTGTATTGCAAAGGTAATTGTACAAACTCATGAAAATACACAAAATACTGAACCATACGTATGCATTTGATACAATATTCCCAGAACACTGGCATACAGCAATGTGCCTCTCTCCATGCAACCTGGATCTATAACTCGCTGAAAAAATTTGGATCACCGTTAAAAAACTGAGTTGCATCTAGGAACACAGCATTTAAGGATATAAAATGCCTTACTGAAATTAAATTTCAAAATATTTGCCATAAGCAATGAGCATCCATTTGTGGTCAAGTAAATCCAACCAAGCATACATAACGTATTTAGCTGTGCACCACCCGCCCCTATGGATGACCCACACCTCACATTTTCAGTATCATGCCAGGGAGAAATTTTTTTAAATACATTAGTTCTAAAAACTTGTGTTACAAAACTAAATGTAGCTTGAGCTACACCTTATTTACTCTAAATAAACACCTCCAATTTTTTAAAAAAATGTGGCATCTCTGAAATAGAGTAGACTTCACTATTTGTGATTTAGGCAATAGAAATCACTATTTGTGATTTAGGCAGTTTTGCCACCCAGCAACATGAACTGCTGCCTGTGCCACTGCCAGCAGGCGATCGATAACACGAGCGGAAGCTGTCCATCGGGTAGAGTCTGCGCGAAATGTAAATAAACCAGATATTTAAACACGAAAGGTTATTTATCTCATGGTGCATAGCACCTGCAACGTAAATATGCATTAAGTTAAACATGCTATAAAAATTTAATGTATTTTCCATTTAAAATTACGTGTCTATGGAAAACATGAACAACCATAACAAAAACTTCAAATGTGAACTGCTTGTCCAATGAACCGGCTGCATGCTTGTGGACCAGCCTGAAAGCCACCCACCCACTCCCTCCACCACGTTAACAGTTGTCTGCTTTGTTTCTATGAACATAGTGACTGACACCATCCATGCTGTACCTATGCGCTCTTCGGCGGAAGGGAAAAGCAGTTTACGTTATGACAAACCTGACCATTTTTAGTCCTGTAATTTGTAAGACCCTGCCCCGCATCCCTAATTTGCAAATTCCTTTCTGAGAAAAAAATGTGTAAATGAGTAAATAAGGTATGTGGGTTAGGAACAACTCTTGGATGATTCCATGGAAGAATTTGTGATCTGTGTCAAAGACTCTTCATTGAATGCTTATGAATGAGGTGAGAATGAAGACAATTTTTGGAAAGATTTAAGACTTTGTGGAATACAGTGTGAAATGTGGTGTGATTTTTCAATAAAAGTAAACCTTGCAAAGGAAACACAATATATCTAATAAAACCTATTTCTATAAGAAAAATTTGGTAACAAACTAACTTACTTTTAATTTTTATTTTATCTAGTAGCAGTTTAAAATAAATAATATTTTTAGTGCTGTTTTTTCCATAAAATTAAACTGCGTACATTAAAGATGCCACTATGGAAATTTTTCATAGATATATTTTATAGCCGAGAGTAAAATAATACTAAATTTTGTTATTTACAAATGATGCTACCTGAAAACTATGTCTCTGAATTTAAATAAGCATAAGTTTTTATCTTCACCATAAAAAAATTTTGTTTGTAAAATTTTTTTCAAGAATTTAAAACTTTTAATGAGACTTGAATATTTGTGTAAGAAAAATAGAGCCAATTGTATCTATACTCTAAAATTATTCTAAGAGTGCAACATACCTATATATAAGCTGCACGAGTCTCGTGTTCAATTTTACTTTTTACGGCATGTCTATTACTTTTTACCACACATGGAATTTTGCTTACAGAATTTTAATTTATCACAATTTGCATGCGCAATCAGTGGCAGCATGGTATGTGGAGAGTAAGGTTTTCAATCTGGTATAACACCTGATATTTTGTGCCAAGCCTTCAGAAGAGCACCTATACTTTCTCCCCCATGCACATGGCCTCAAAGTTGAAGATTATTTTCTCATTTAAACCATAACAGGCAACATACACACTTTCAACCATCAATAGCATTTCGTAGGACAAAAAAACACAAAAAAATTGATGGAAAAACCAGTATCTTTTACAAACTCATTTCCAGAATTTTTTTTTTTACAGGGATTACATCCACATTGCTTGGAGTCAGTGTCCAATCTGTTCCAATGCACAATTCACATACATTTGGTACTTTTCAAATGAGGTTTCACCCTGTAACAGCATCATGCAGCTGTTATTGAAATAACTTCAATACCATTTCTGAACCCACCTTTTTCTTGGGTGGCACTGAAGGCAATGCACTTGTTTGCAATGTGACTTAAGTCCTCATTATTATTGTCACACTTGTCCTCCTCCTCATCATCATCGTTGTCAGTTACATCATCGAAAGCATTCATCAGCATTATATTTAGCTGCAAAAATTTTTTTAAAAACAACACATTACTAAGAGTGTAGCATTCAATAACACAAAACCAGACTATCTAATAAAATCGAGTTTTGTTTGGCTCAATGAAAATGAACAAAGATATTTAATGTAACATAACTTGACATTCTATGACAAAAATAAATCCTGGTGTGTCACCACACATCATGAGAACTGTGGAAAAATGATGAGATATCCTACTCAGTACATCAAATATTACATATATTTATTAAGAAACACGTAATTACATTTAAGGAATGACATGTATTTATTCAAATTACTCACGAAGATGCACACACAATGAATTTAATGTTTCATTACAACAATGCTACATTTCAATGTTAACAATTTTGTTTTCTGAAAACTATTTTGTTTATGTTATTTTTAATAGTAGTTTACAATAAAATTAATTTTCTTAATAAATAAAGAATAAATATAGTGTGTATATTTTCTGGAACCGACAAACGTTACATAGCCGTAGCACAGCCGGAGATGACTCTCAACATCATAAGCATTAGGCCAAGATGCACACAGTATTACAGAACATATATCACATCTACCATTGGTACTACAGTTAATAGCAATTGAACATGCTGATGATTCCAACATACTTATTAAATTGTTCTTTTTACAGCTTTGTATTATGCTATTTTTGTGGATATTACAAGTTTTTATAATTAATTATTATTGGATGCAATATTTTATAAACCACAGTGTCTAAACAAAGTTGTGTCTTGCTGTAGCTATCTAGAACAATAAGTGAACCAAGGATTTCATTTTTAATGTTTTTCAAAATTACCAGAAATTATACTATACAAAACAAGAAGCAACTTATACTATCTACATCTAATGTTTTGCATAAAACATTTTAAGGATAGTGGTTTCATTTTTATTACAGAAAAAATTACAGCACACAGCATGACACATCAAGCAATTCTTAAATTTGAGACATGCTTACTATGTTTCTTGAAACAAAAATTTTGAAACATCTCTTGGGTGTTGGCACATTTCCAGAGAGTTGAACAAGGCTCTATACTTGCCAAGTATACAAATTTGCTTACTTGCTGGGTGTATTTGTGTACTTATGACAGTCACCAATTTGTTTTGTAATTGGACTGTTTAGAAATTATAAAAAATGTTAATTTTAAAAGTTGCTTAATATATAATGTCATACAAAATAATATTTTCAATAACAGAATGCAATAATGCTTATAATTGTCTGATTTATGGAGAGCGTTAACAGATGTCTACAAAAGAGGCTACAAACACAAGAAAAGTGTAATTTTCATTTCAATTACAAGATTATTCCGAATTTCAATCATTCTTTTTTCTCATTGTATAATATTATTGCCGTTGTGTATTGCACAATGTAAGCCAATAAACATAGAAGAATAAAATCAACTAAAATATTTAATTTTGAAACTTCTTGAAACACTTTTTCCATTTCATGTTGTTATGGTATTCGGACAAAATAAAACTTTGACGCATTCTGCGTCCCTATATTTTATTCGTCAGAACACACGCTCTGGCGAATCTCGCAGGCGGACGACCGCAATAAGGATTAAGGGTTTTGTGGACGTGCCGGGAGAGTGACGCCAGGAGCCTCGCAGCTGCAAAGGCACCCTACCAAAGGTTTCTGCACGTGCAACTGTTCCTGCACGTGCAGACGACATCCGGAGACAACGGAAGGCACCAGGGCGCGGACACAGCTGCATTTTGCAGTTGCCCAAGGGACACCAAGATCCCACCACCAGCGGCGTCTGTCCCAGGCTTGTACCACAATAAACCATGAGAGCTTTTAGCGGGCGTGCGCGCAGAAGGGACAATAAACTTCCAGGCCAGAATCAAGGGACGCCGCCAGGCCGGCTGCGGACCACACGAGCAGCGGCCACGTGTTTTATGACCCGGGGGGACGACAAGCACCCCGGACCACGTGCAGAGACGGGGGAAGTTGAATATGGTGATGGACGCTACAAAACCACATGAAGGGGGGAGCAACAGGGCAGTCAGTTGAGAGACGTCGAATCAGTCAGTCGGGGGACCTGAAGCGAGGCGTCCGGGTCGGAGCCGGACGAAGCCAGTGCGATGAACGAGTCAGTCAGTCAGTCAGTCGCGGATCGAGCAGTCAGTCAGTCAGTCGGAGTCAGTCGAGGATCGAGAATGCATCACGACGTCGACCTCAGTCGGAGGCCGTCAAACGGGACGTGCGGCGGGAAGAATCCGAGAAAAGTCAGTCAGACTTCGTCAAACGAGAAGGGTGTACCGGGAGCCGAGAGAAAACGAGTTCGCCAAATGCATCAAGACGTGGACCTCAGTCGGAGGCCGTCAAGCGGGACGTGCGGCGGGAAGAATCCGAGAAAAGCCAGTCCGACTTCGTCAAACGAAGAGTGCTGAGTGGACCCGGGAGGAGGGGTTCCGAGAGCAGGCGTCGGGACGCCCCACCGCCAGCCGAGGGAAGACAGCGCAGCAGTGTCAGATAAGTAGTTCTACACCAAGTGTGAAGAATCTTCCCCCCCCCCCCCACGACGCCAATCGCGGCGTCAAACCATACGTAGCCTACATAGAAAAAGGGGAGGGGAGTTTGTCTCGTGAGTTCATGTACCAGTTAACCTGTTCAAGCAACAATAAAACTCGATTATGTGAACTCACAAATAAAGTGTAATTTATTAGTAAATTGGACCTAGAGACAGCAGTGTCGACGTATTCCTACGCCCTATCACTGAGGGCTAGCATCAAGTGCTGGCGCCTCACGCCGCAGAGCAGAATCAATACCTACTTCCAAACTTCAGCATTTGGCAGGTATCAACTTTACTTAATATAAAGATTAATATGTTAGTGAAGTTGCAAAAATTCAAAAAATAAGTAATTCACTGAGTAATTAATTAATGAGTTTGAATATTAATTTCAAAAATTTTAGCTCTAAAAATTGAATATTAAATAAACTGTATTAAATACCATTTTAAAAGTGCATTAAATAACACTTAATTACAGAAAAAAATAGCCACAATTGGAATTTAAAAACTAAATTATTCACATTCAACCAAAGAAGTTAAATTATAACTCGCAAGTATTCTGCCAATTTTTTCTAAAATATTTACGAAAATTCTCAGTTTTTTATAATAAAATAATATTTTCTGTACAGAGCAGAGTGGTTTTCAAAAGAATAAATTGTGCCGAAGCACAAATAATTACAAACTAAAAATTCAATAGGTGTTTATATTTGCTAAATAAATGTACATGATGATAGACAACACACTAAAAATTTGTTACAAACAATTTGGCCATTATTAAAGCAGTGACCTCAAATATAATTTCCTTCCAGATCCACAAAAACTATTTAAAAGTAGACAAAATGTGATACAAAGGCAATGAAAATCAATGAATGGTTCTAAGCTAAGTAAAGCCTCCTTTATATAAAATAACCCATTAAAATAATAAATTAAAAGGATATATAAAGAATATAAAGTTTTGGTGGAGGCAGTCAAATAACCCGTCTAAGCTCCAGCAAATAAAATTTAATAAACAACCAAAATTAACTTTGCCCAACGTGAGATTCGTAGAAACGAAGCATAGTGAAAATATAAAAAAATGCTTGGAGAGCAAAACAAGACTAAACACTACACGTTAAAAAAGGAAACACACCAAAGCTAAGTGTTAGTTAAACCGAAACCAAATTTAGGCTGGCGACCGATACCACAATTTTGAAAATAATACTAACTTACCGCATGCCCAAGACAAGACGTCTATGCCAAATTAAACAATAAAAACAATTTTAAAAGACCTAATTAACACACAACTTGTAGTCCACGACTCACCATTTTGTATGGCTCAAATATCTCCGCAGCTCAGGCAACAGAATAAAATGCAAGGTGCCGCATCACGGTGAAACGTCCAAAGGAGGACAAATTTGACAGTTTAAAACATCATGCAGCTCTTCAGGGACCCGTTCCGACGACAACCGAATGTAGAATAGGAGGGCACAAGGTGTGCAACGACTTAAATAAACTTACCCAATCACAAAAAATTATGATGCAGGAGAGGATGGGAAATCAAGTGAGGGTGAACAGGAGGAGGAAAAGGGAGGGGATCCGAGCCAAGCAAAGAGCAAGCCACCACGCAGAGTCAAAATCCATGGTGACACCTAGTGCGGCGAGCACTAGCGTCGCAACCCCAACTCAAAATCTGTGCTCTGGTGATCAGTCTCTGAAAATTATGTGACGTTATCCATAAAATACATAAATACAAAGAGTAGAGAGCCCGTAGACACTGAAGTAGAAATTTAAGATAGTAAAAAGGTCCAGAAAAAGATAGTGTTCCTAGTTACATGCAGAACATCACGCAGAACAGTCCAGCAACAATTCACAATAACTTTGGAGTGATCAGCTCCTTCTTGGGGTTGTTGATGATGTAGTCCCCGAGGACGGTGGGCAGCCAAGTGGAAAGTCACACAGCGCCATCAGAGCGGTCTCCTCTTGAGCACATGGTACAGCAGCATCCCAGCATCAAGGGAGGTTGTGAATGGAGGTACCAGTTGAAGGTCTGCCTCTTCCAGCATACGACTCAAACCTCATCTCTCCAGCACGACGTTGGCGGCGCAGGGTGGGCTCAGCGCAACTCGGTGGGAAGATGGGAAGCATGCAAAATGTCAATGGATTAGAAATGAGAATACAGAACTACCACAATAACACAGGAAAAGGGTTAGGGAAAGAATGTGCATATACAAAATCAAACATAAACAGCCAAAGTGCAGAGACCAAAAAATAATACTTAAACAATTGCGTTGCAGATAAGGTTTCAGCTGAGACACATGTGCCTTTCTAAATAACCGGTTTGAGCTGGGCGAAACAAGGCTAACATTGTTAGGACTTAGAAATTTACCGTATTCACCCGAATATAAGACAATGTTTTGTTCCAAATTTCCCTTTCAAAAATTTAGGGGGTAGTATTATTTTGGCATTACAAAAATATTTATGTTACTATTTATGCATAGGTAATAGTAATAGCACTTAGTTCATGGTTTCCAGAGAAATATTCTAATCTTTCTTAAAACACAAGTTTGGTTAATATTATCAAATTAAATAAAACAATCACAACAAAAAGTGAGGTTAGCTTCAATTTCAGTCACGTTTTTCTTCCAATAGGCTCTGTCACTGGTCTTTAATTCAGACGCACAGATATTTATATTAATCGCGAAACCACCTGATAAAACCACCAATAAAATATTTTGGTACAAGTATTAAATATGCATAAACGGGTCAGTGCATTATATTACAATACAGGCGGTTATGTTTGGTTAGGCTACGTTTACCAAAGATACAATTGTAACATGGTGGTTAACTAAACATCTTGTGATCTAGAGCACCTATGTGATCACCAAAATGGTGTCATAGTGATCAAAGTAGTTTGATGACCAACTTTAGCACGCGTTGACGTTCAACATTTCCAGAGTGAATACGTCTGGGGTTGACAGTACGAGACAGTAGCTGTATCTATGACTTCTAATGTATTTTTCCGTACATTATTTACTGCTAGTTTAAGCTGTTTCCTGATTTTTTGCCGAACGTGTTGGTAAATGAGCACAAATTAATTAATTATGAGTGACCACATTAAAAAAAAAAAGGTTCATCGATGTTGCAACTAAGAAACTTTGAATGTCGTAGTTATGATGAGAATTTTAAACTAATGGTTATGCAAAAATGCATAATAATTGTGCTGCAGCCCCGCATTTTTCCGTTACCGAAGCAAATGTCAGTGAGAATCATTTTACTGGGGAGTCTGATTGAAGTGATAAATAATTGACACAGTTTTTTTTTTTGATACTGCATTCTTTTCTCTTTCTTGTACATAAGGTTTGATGACTGGTAGGTACGTTTTTATCTATTTAACTTATATTAAAAATGATTTTCATGGGGTATTTGACTTTAGAGTATTTGTTTATCATCATGGTCTGTCAATAAGTATTTGTGGCCAAATTGAAGTTTTCCCATTAGCAAAGGGCAAATGTAGGGGGTCGTCTTATATTCGAGGTCGTCTTATATTCTGGTGAATACCGTATTTATCTTGAACGGACCAAGAAACTTTGGTATAAGCTTCCCCGTTATATACTTCCCCATATCTGCCAACATATAATTTTTACATAGAGCCAGGTTCCCTAACTTGAAAATAACAAGTAACCTACCCTGATCCATATTAGCTGTAATCTGCAGTTTTGGCGCCCAGAGCCTACGGCGGACCTCCTCAAGCAGGCGATCAGGGTCAGCGTCACCAGGGGGGGATGTTCCAAATATTAAGCACGGGGTGGCAAGCAGACGACCAAGAAAGGGAGCGAGGGTGGAACTCCCGTGGTATCCTGTTAAGGAACTGTTGAATCCTACATTAATGAAATCCAAATCCCAATCCCACTTAGCGTGGTCCTGATTACAAAAAATGGTTCAGTAAACCTTCAGATACTTATTAAATGTCTCTACCTGATTCCCTTTGGGGTAGTAATGACTGGAAGTCAAATGTTTGATAGCCCAGAGAAAACACGTGTTCTTAAAAACATTAGAGGTGAAGTACTTGGCATAATCTGTAACAATCTCAACAGGAGCACTAAACACCTTACACACCTGATCAATGAGTGCTTTAACAATGGACGATGCTTTCATATTTCAAAAAGACAGCAAAATAACAAATTTGGTAAAAGTATCCAGCAAAATTACCAAATATATCCAAATGAACAGTGCTCCAAGGAGCTTGGGGAATCTGCTTTACTCCATACCCAATGTTAGCATACTGAGCCTGCTTACACATTTAACACAAGTCACACGAATGCACAAAGACAGGAACGTCGCCCCTAAGACTTGGCCAGGCAAACTGTACAGCAATTTTGTTGAATGTCTTGCTGACATCTAGACGTCCGCCAAACACGGAATCATGAAAGTAGGACAACACCATAGGTCTCAGTGACTCTGGTACAACGATCTTATGAGCATGTCCACTTTTACCAGTAAAATACAGAATACCCTTATCAAGGACATAAGGAAGTACAAGGCCATTACTCAAGTCCCTTTGAAGCTGAACACAAAAATATCATCCGCTTGGGCTTGACGTAACTTAAAGAATTCGAGAAAACCTTGCATAATAATGAAAGAAGCCTCAGGAACTGCCACCTCATCCGTTTCAAAATCTCCCGGACCATACATTCTAGATTAAGCATCAGCCACCTGGTTTTCAAAGCCTCGGACATGACGAACCTTGAAAAGGAAGCGCAACAGATGTAACACCCAACGACCCTGCTTGCCCAACTGTTGAGGATGGTTGAGGACCCAACTCAAAGCCTGATTTTCGGTGTAAAGATCACATTCCTCGTGCTCAATATACGACACAAATTTTTCAAGCCCAAAAATGCATGCCAGGGTTTCTTTCTCCTAGATTCCCAGCCTTCGTTCCGTCTCAGTAAGACTGCGACTAGCGAAGGCCACCGGCACCAAACCCAACTCCGTCCGCTGGCTTAGGACAGCGCCTAAAGCTAGTGACGAGGCATCAACTTGAACAACAAAGCGGCACGATAAATCTGGTAGAAGGAGCACCGGAGGTGAAACTAGCTGCTTCTTAAGCAGGGAAAAAAACAAACTTCTGCTCCTGACCCCACTGAAACTCTACTCCCTTTTTTTTTTTATAAATTCAAGGGTGCTGCCAATTCCAAAAAATGCTCTATAAAGAGGGAGTAATAGCTTAAAAACCNCAATAAATCTGGTAGAAGGAGCACCGGAGGTGAAACTAGCTGCTTCTTAAGCAGGGAAAAAAACAAACTTCTGCTCCTGACCCCACTGAAACTCTACTCCCTTTTTTTTTTATAAATTCAAGGGTGCTGCCAATTCCAAAAAATGCTCTATAAAGAGGGAGTAATAGCTTAAAAACCCTAAAAATTTCTGCAGTCCCTTCAAGGTTGTAGGGCAAGGGAAGTTTAATATACGGGCCACACCGTCAGGATCAATCATAAGTTGACCCTCGCAGACCAGATATCCCAGAAATTTCACCTTCTTCGAACCTAAGGTGACTATCAGGATTTACCGTCAAACCAACTTCCCGCATTTTGAGGAACACCTGACGCAAGTGGGACAAGTGAGACTCGAGATCATCACTATACACAATGCTGTCATCAATGTAGTTAAAAAACAAATTCAAATTTAAACTCAGAACATGATCTAACACTCGTGACAAGGCTTGACTGCCAAAATTTTAACCCATTGGAATGCGTATGAACTCATACTGGCTCCAGGGTGTGCTTAAAGCCATATATTTCCTGCAGGAGGGATCCAATAAACATTGGTAAAAGCTATTATTTAAATCTAACACTGAAAACACATTGGCTTTACCCAAGTGCTGAAGGGCGCAATCAATGGTAGACAACGGAAAAGGATTTTTATGAATTTTGTTTACAAGGGAATGGTTAACAATTAAATGATACTTGTCACTTTCCTTATTACACACCGAAAACCCTGGTGAGCAATAAACTGACGTGGATGGAACTATCACGCCAGCTTCCAAAAATTTATTTATAATTTCCCGTAAGGCTTGGAGCTTAGGAGGAAGACATTTAAAATGATGGTCGCACACCGGAATATCATCCGTCAACGAAAACTGTAGAAAAGAACATCGCATTTACCAATGCGTGAGGTGATGATATCGCTAAATTCTACCTTCAACTGATCCAAGTGCACTTGAAATTCAGTGGTAGAACTCGTGCCATCAAGTAAAGGAGAGAACACATCCAGAACAGCGTCGACCTGAAGGCCAATCCTGACGTTCGGAGCAAACCCAAAAGACAAATAAAATTTGTCAATGTTAACTGACGCCCTAGTTTTTCCTAGAAATTCGAGGCCTAAAATAACGTCATGTTAAAGATGAGAAAATACCCAGAAGGTAAACTTCCATGAAAACCTACAGATCTTAAAATGTAAGTTCACAACTACATTGCTCCTAATGATATCGCTGTTAGCGATACACAATCGTTTCTCAGACATACATATGACACGTCCTTTGGAAACAATCATGGAATCCAAGAGTTGTTTTATAAAAGAATTACTCAAGACACAATGGGTAGTCCCAGTGTTAACCAAGGCAGAAAAATTCTTCTCCCCACAGGTGATCAACACCGTACACTTCCTAAAAGCGTGCTGTACTTTATCTTTGACAAGACTGGAAAACCCCCGCTGATTTCCAGTCACATTTTGTTTCCCGTCTTAGGACAGGACCTACGCAGGTGCCCGAGCTCACCGCACTGAAAACATTTTCTCTCAGACATTGTATGCTTGCTATATCGACAATTCCTTGCTACGTGTCCCTGAACTGCACAACTATTGCAATGCACTGAAATACTACATTGCTCGACATTCTGTATATTGAAAATTTGGCTGGGAGACGCGGAGTTGCAGTCGCGGCCGGCTCATACGGCAGGTGGAAAACAAGCACGATGCTCACTAGAGGCCACAAAATGGCCTTGCATCTCTACAACTAGCTGGCGTAGCTCATGAAAATGACGTGAAACAGAAACAAGCATGCATTGCGCATGTACGTGCAGAGCCAAATTATCAATGACACTGACCAGTTCAGATTCACTAATTTGTAAACATAAGGCATCATGAAATGCACAAATAGAACCAACAAATTCATACATAGGCTCATCCGGCCTTTGGCAGGGGAACAAAGCCTAAATCACCCTGCGAGCCCACGAAGGTACCACCTTCTAATGAATAAATTCTTCACAAAGTAATTGTAAAATAAATCCTTCATATTTAACCGCAATGGCTTTTAGGAGACTATCCTCAGAACTTAAACATTGACTAGCTAATTTAATTACTGTAATGAAATTATATAAAATAGTAACAGGTTCTAAGGGATGTCAAGGGAGATAGAATCTGTAAGGCTACCAGCAATAACTTGTCTACTTTGGGTGGGCCGTTGGTGACACTCACCGAGATCACTCGCTCAGAGGGTTGCGCCATCACAACTTGTTGACGCCAACAGCCCACCACAGCTCGGTGCAGCTCGGCTAAGGTCATCACTTCATCCACATCGTACTCAATGTCCCGTAAAGAATTCAAAGGTTCATCCTTCTTCAAGGCGTAAATAAATCCGACCTCGGTCATTTCATGCAACGAATGCAACAGGCAGATATGACAAAATTATTTTGCGGAGTTAGGGTAGAAATTATTTCTGCCTCAGCACAAATAATTGCAAACAAAAAATTCAATAAATGTACATAATAACACACAACACCCTAAAAATTTGTTACAAACAACTTGGCCATTATTAAAGCTATGATCTCAAATATAATTTCCTTCCAGAGCCACGCAAAATATTTAAAAGTCGACAAAACATAATGAAAATCTAGGAATTGCACTGTTGATAATAGATTATTGAAAACAATATTATATGCAAATTATGTAAAGATTACGATAATTTAAAACATTTATAATTTACAGTTTTATTAAAGCATATAATTTGACTAGACTTGTGAATAAAAGCAATTACAAAAAAGGAGGGCAGTCTTATGAGCCCAGTAAAGCATCCTTTACATAAAATAACACATTAAAATAATCAATAAAAAGAATATATAAAAAATGTAAACTTTCGGTGGAAGCAGTCAAATCACCCATCAAAGATCCAGCAAATAAAATTTAATGAACCACCACAATTAAAAATTAACTATGCCCAACGTGAGATTCGTAGACACGAAGCATAGTGAAAATATAGAAAAATGCTTGGGCAGCAAACAAGACTAAACACTACACGTTAAAATGGGAAACACACCAAAGCTAAGGTTTAGTTAAACCGAAACCAAATTTAGGCTTGCGACAGAGACCACAATTTTGAATAAACACTAACTTACCGCATGCCCAAGACAAAACATCTACGCCACACGAAAAAATAAAGATAATTTTAAAAGACCCAATTAACACACAACTTATAGTCCACGACTCACCATTTTGTATTGCTCAAACATCTCTGCAGCTCAGACGACAGAATAATATGCAAGGCACCGCATCACAGCTGAACGTCCAAAAGAGGATCATCATGCAGCTCTTCAGGGACTCATTCCGACGACAACTGGGCGTAGAAAAGGAGGGCGCAAGGTGTGCAACAATTTAAATAAAGTGCCCCGACCACAAAAAATTATGAAGCACGAGCGGAGGGAAATCAAGGGAGGAAAAGGAAGGAGATCCGAACCAGGCAAAGAGCAAGCCACCATGCAGAGTTGAAATCGATAGTGACGCCTAGCGCGGCGAGCGCTAGCATTGCAAAATATACATTAACTTCTGTTTTTCAATTATCAAAAGCTGTTGTATACTTTAAAGAAGGTACATTTCATGACTTAACTCAGGCCTTCGACCTGGTTAACCAATCTATTTTGTTGGATAAAATGTTATCACTATGGTGTCAGAACTACAGTCTTGAATTGGTTCCAGTCTTATATTTTTAATAGATTTAAAAGAGTATAAGAAATGGCTGGTGGTATTGCATCTCACTCAAAAAGGGAAATAATAAAATATGGGGTGCCACAGGGCTGTATTTTGGGGCCAATTTAGTTTTTATTTATAGTAGCGATCTTCCTAAAGTGATTAATGAAGTACATAAAACACTAATCACAGGTGGCACTAGTATCATGGTTAAAAGCCATAATCAAAATAGTATTACAACAAAAATTTTTGAAACACTTAATAACTATAGATAATTGGTTTTCAACTAATAAATTAATATTAAATGTTGCTAAAACTAAATTTATTCAATTTAGTAAACTTAACATACGACAATCAGTAATTTTACCAACTGATAATAAATTTTTGGAAGGAGTAACGGTTATTAAATTTTTAGGAATGCATCTTAATAATATCTTACCTGGTGCGAGCAAATTAAAGTATTACAAAATGGCTATCCTCTATTTGCTTCTTATTAAAAACATTAACGAAAATGGTTGATGAAACGATTTTAAGAATGGCTTATTTTGCTTATTGTCACTCGTTACTTAAATATGGACAATGGAAGTAATGTATCTGATAGCGAAATAATTTTTCTGGTAAAAAAAAAAATTCACTTGAATTATTGCTAATGCTAGTTGTTTAACATCCAGTAGGGATTTTTCACATGTTAAGTGTACTTAAATTTGTAAAATTAATTTTTATAGTTATCAAATTAGAGATATTTTACATATTGAGAATAAGTCATAATACAACTTTGTTTTATAAAAAATAATTATTTCATGCATGCCTATTTTTTATAACAAGTTGCCTAAAAAAAATTATCTTGAAAAAAATATAATTAAATTTAATAAACATATTGGTAAGGTTATTTAATGACCAGTGTTTTATGATATTAAAATTTTTTAGGTATTTTTAAATTTCAGGTAATTATTAAAAGTTTTATATTATTGGTATCAATGTGGTTTTTTGTTTTTTAAAAGGTGTTGATATTGTGTGTAATGATATTGTTTTGTTTGCACTTATATTGTAGTTTTATCAAGTGAACTTTATGTGGCTAGTTCAACAAACAGTGATTTTAACATTTGGATCTTTTGGACAAGAAAATAAAAAAAATGAAATTGTGTCAAACATCTTTCTCCACATAACCCCATAAATCAGGAATGTATTTTAAAAGACCTACACAATTAAAACTATTAAGTGGAGTGGAGAGATTTGGGCGGTTCTTAACATTGAGGTCTTCAGAGCCCATGAGGGTTAAACAAGGCGAGTATAGAGAGTGGTGATGGAATGCAAGGGCGGGGGCAACAGGAGATCCCTGAGAAAACTTGCCAGTCAGCGGCACAGTTCCCACATGCAAAAATCCGGTAGCGACTCTGCTGGGAATCAAACCGTGTTCGCCTAAGTGGGAGGCGAGTAGTCTGACCACCAAATCACAGCAGCTCCTTAAAACTAATAAAATTTATTTACAGAAATGAAATGTTTGATTCTTAAATAGAATCAGTGGAAATAGCCACTTGCCTCCTCATTCATTCTCCGTTTATCTTCCTCTGCTTCATGCTCCACATCATCTGGCAGACCAAAATTCTGTATCATTAAATCCTCAGAACCTTGGAAAAGGCTGCTGTCTGGACCACTCATTTTGTTTCAAAAAATGACCAATTTTTGCAGTTGCATTAAGGTTATGTCAAAATAATGATAAAACATCTGCAACATAAATACAAATATTCATCATACAAATCACTGAGTAAAATCAGCCATACAAAGTACCCAGTATACATCTGTTCATCAAAACTGTAAATTTATAAAAATTAGTCAAATCTGTAGTACATGAGCAATATCATTACATACATGTTTCCCCACCATAGGACATTCAGCCTTATGCAATGTGAATATAGTACTGCATGTTTAAAACTGGGATGCAAACACAATTGTAACTGCCACATTGGATGAACCAAATAATCTCACAAATATTGAAAACTTCTTACTTTATCCATTTATTTGCTTGTTATTAGCTCACTATTTAAATAATTATTTGCCCAAGCACTGATACATTACTGAAAACAATGCCAACACTGTCAGAGCTCAAGTACTGACACTGTTTGCCCCTCTGTTAGAAAAATCATATGGGCACTCAAAGGGATATTCATTATATTTACGGAGTTAAAAATTTTGATCTATAAAAGTTTCTGGGTATTTTTAATCTCAAAACTGAATAATGTATACAGTACATAGAAAGTGTTTTACTAAGAATATACGATACACTGCTGATTTGTTTCCCAAGCAATACACTTCTGGACATGGAATTTGCTACACCCCCTTTCCTTACGTCAAACTTCATTAAACCATAACATGCTGATAAACGATTGTACAAATGAGAACTGATTAGTCTTTCGTGCATAGAGGGCACTAAGTTTAGCATCTGCAAAGCATGTGTTCAATGTGGGGTAGAGCTTCCTCTTGCAACTATATAGGCAGCAATGCAATGACCCATACCATCATACAAGTGGTGGATAGAGTCCTGAGGAACATACCACCACGCTTCCTACAACTGCACATATATATCAGCCAGTGTTTATGTAGGTGGTTTGAGGTGGTACAAACGTTGCTCCTTCATATCCCATACATGTTCAATAGTGGCTAAATCTGTAGACCTAGCGGGCCAAGTAATAGTGTCCACATCTTGCACAGCCTGATGGGTGATTTGAGCTGGATGTGAATGAACATTATCTTGCTGCATGATAGCGTTGGGTATGCTGTGCAAAAATGGCAGAAAATGGGGCGGCAGAACCTTACTGACACATCGCTGTGCTGTCTCTGGTCCATCAACAACCACAAGACATGACTGGAAGGCACAACTGATGGCACCCCAAACCATAACACCTGGTGTCCGGGAGGTAGGGCATTCACGAATCACTGCAGGATATTTGCGTTGCCCATTGCAGTACCAAACCCTGCTGCAACCATCATTTGTATTAAGATTGAAGGACTAATCAGAGATCACAAAGCATCTCTCTTCCTCTGTCCAATGTTGACGTTCCTGGCACCACTAATGGTGCGCACACAAGGCTGAGGTGTCAAAAGCAAACAGCGCAAAGGATGCAGTTTCTTTAGACCAGCCTCATTCAGATGACAACGAATGGTACTTGTTGAGACCAACAAGTAAAGTGCGGTCCCCACAGACTGCAAGATTACTCTGGGTGTAGTGCCACATCCTGCTACAGCACATCTGCATATACGATGATCTTCTCTATCTGTAGTGTATCTGGCAAGACCAGTACCTATACTCTACGTGATGTACAACCTGTACGCATCCTTGCCTGCAGACAACCCATCACAGTGTTGACTGCATAGCCAAGATGATTGGCTATAACAAGCAAACCACTTGACTTTGTGCAGTCGGACCATACGACCCTGTTCAAATGGGTCTGGGCGGCATACTAATCTGCGTCTTAACACCCAAACTTCTGCCTTTCCAGCCTGTGGTATTACCATTCTAAGACATGAGTACTGGTTAAATGTGCCCCCTATATCTTGTGTTGCAGGGAAGTTGCTCTGTGACATCACTTTAACAATTTGCATTGCACAGTTGGTACTACATTTGGTCTTGATTTTAATGCAAATAGATGACTCCTTATGGGCGTGAAGATGTCCAGTCTAGCAGTGTATTTCCAGTGTCAATTTGCCATCATTCGAGCAACAGCCATTACATTTGTCACATGAGGAAAAATGGCCAGACATAGACTTTGAATTCACTTCATGTTTTTCATTCTGGTGTTTGTGTATTTGTTAGTTTTTGAAAGCATTTTTGTGAAAAAAATTACTGTGAAGAAACATTGTGATTAAGAAAATTTAGACCTATACCATAGTATGTATATTGTAGATAACCATTTGAATGGAATGAAATAATTTTTTATTAATTCCAAAGTTTAGTAAGAATAGAAAATTGAATTTGGCCAATATTATGAAATTAAATTATGTTATGAAAGCAATTGGGAAGGTCTTTGAGGTGATGCAAATAAGTAGAAGTTTAAGAGTGTCACAGACAAATTGTCTTTTTGTAATTTTTGGAAATTTTGAAAATAGAAAAACGTTTTTGGGTTTTTAGTGTTTTACTTATACATTTCATGGTAGTGTTCTCTGTTCCAGCAATAGTTGAAAAACTATCAGCACACCATAGCCTACGTATAGCATGACCTTAAGAAGCCAAAACAGGGGCAACCTTGTAGGCATGGAGTGAAGAATTAGATACTAGCTTGACTCCACTCAGTGTCTATCTGAGCTTCCTACCGTGATGTAGTATTAAGATTCAAATGTGAAACTGTGATATTCAAGTCACTTTTTATATAGTATTCTCTTTGTGGTAGAGATGGTAATTATTAAGTTTAAGGGCTTTTCTGAAAAACACAAAAAAAAAATTCAAAATTATGATATATTTCTACTCTACTAATCACATAGAACACGAATATACTAGGGGCGTAGCTTTAAAATAAGTACAACATATTAAAAAAAATTGAGAAATGAGCAGTATAGCCAGCTTGTTTACACTTCTGAACGAAACGTCCTAGACCAACAGAAGATGCATTAATGGGTTCTGCACAGCTTACCTTGTTCATATTCAAGAGGACGTAACGTTAAAATAAGTAGAACATATTAAAAAAACTTGTGAAATATGTTTGTTTACGTCTATTAACGTCAGAGGAATTATACCAGCCCCCTACCTAGGTGAGTCAATTTACATTCTTTTGATGTGTTTTACGGTTCCTTTAAATTCCTACAATTGTACATTCGTACTTTAGTGTAAAACCCAAACATCCTAGGTTAGTGTAAAATCAAAAAATTCTAGGTTAGTGTAAAATCCAAAAATCCTAGGTTAGTGTAAAATCCAAAATCCTAGGTTAGTGTAAAATCCAAAAATCCTGGGTTAGTGTAAAACCCAACAATCCTAGGTTAGTTTAAAAATGTTAAATTAGCAATTACGTTAAAACTTTGGAACTATTTCCTCTCTTTCTGCTGGCAACCTAACGGCATAACTGTATCCGCGCTCGCCACTGTTTGTAATGTTATATCCATGTAGCTAACGGCTAGGGTGTTTTTTCAAAGGTTGATTTTCAATAGTTTCTTCCAGTCGTGAACAGACTGTATACAGATATGGTTATTAGATAATTTATTGTTATTGTGGTAGCAGGTTTATCTCTTGTCGCCATTTTCTTGACCTTCAATACAGTACATTACGGTGTATCATGTTACTTAGCTTGAACAGCATTTTGTTTACTAACTACATGACATTGATATTGAATAGACGGCCATAATAAATCTCCATTTCTTTTCACAGAGGCGAGCAACATAATCACTGTCAAGCAGTTCAGCGGCGATAAAAAAAATAAAACAAAACACTGATGTGTCAAAAACACATAGACATTGGCAATAAATAAAAGGAAATAACACTTCATTAACATATTAACATCGCAAAAACAAACATGAATGCAGATACACAACAAATAACACTTGATCGCTGACATAACAACTGTGTAATGCTGAACAACTTTTTCTCATGAATACAAGCTCAGTTCATCTCAGGAGGTAAAATAACTATACTTCCTGCCCTTTAAACAGATCAGTTGCTCATCAAGCTTAATTACACTTTTACTTGCAACATGAGGTACCTTGTAGGGTCGGAACTAAGTCAAATTATATCTCCCCACTGGAGTTCCTTCTTGCGTAGCCAGCAAGTAACAATTCTCTTTGACCTTGACTTGTACCACAAATGAATCATCATACAAAAGCTGCAACTGTTTGGTAACACCGTCCCATAACGAACTTACAGGATTGGTGTGTCTCAATACTAAATCACCAATTACCCATTTATTTACTTTTGGAAGCTTCTGCGATTTCTTCCGGGATTCTGCAAATAAGATCAATCTGTCATTTACAAGTCTGAAAATTTCTTTCCTTACTTCTTCCTTTGTCATGTTCCCACATACTAGTCTTTCGGGTACAAGGGGTGATGTAGGATTATAATTGCCTCTGAGCCCTGAATTGTCAGTATTTCCACTAAAGGAATTTTATCTCGCCAGCTTCTCTGCTTGATAACAGTGAGCATGAAGTACATTCCCTAACATTTTCATGCATCGTTCCACAGGGTTACTCTGCAGGCGTCTAACTGAAATAGTAAGACGGTACAATATTCAGATTTTTCAAGCCCTCCTGCCAAAAGCTACTGGTAAATTGACTCCCCTTGTCGGATAATACACATACTGGTTTACCAATTTCCTGAATAAATAAGTTCACTTTTTCAAGCAGTGTTTTAGCTTTTGCCTGTACTATAGGACACAATTTTGTGTATTTTGAAAATAGATAAGTAACCACAAAAACATATTTCATTCCAGCTTTTGAAATAGGGAGTGGACCCAAAATATTGGCTGAAACTAACTTTTTTAAGACATAATTGCTTGGAATTGACCTTTCAAATTTTCAGTAGGGTGCTTAGACTTCTGGTATAGGTCACATGATGCAACCACAGTTCTGACAACTCTCTGTAAATTTGGTACATACAACTGACATTTTAGTCTCGCATATAACTTGACAGTACCAAAATGGTTCAATAACACGCGTAGCTCATACACAAAATCAGAAGCTAAAGCTTCACGAATAACTTCCAAAAACCTTCAAATAACGATTTGGTTGTGTTATGTTAAAAAAAGTACAACCTCATGTATACAAAATACCTTATGCAATTTATGCTCAGGAACAGCTTGTTCCAGTTTTCTCTTAATTTGTATGTGTATTATTATACACAGTATGTGTATTATTAATTTGATCTTTATTTTGCTTTTCAGGTATTTTTATTGAACAATTGTGAGAGAAATTTTCTTGTTTTGTCTTTGTCATTTAACTATCCAGCCACCAAAAATTCATTTTCATCCTTTTCTTGTAATTGCTCTGGAAATTCATCCGGAATTCTGCTTAAATAGTCTGCAGATTCATTGTAAGTTCCCTTTATATGGGATATTTCAATATCAATTCTTGTAACAGTAAACACCAGCGTGTCAGGTGACTACCGAATGTTTTCCCAACCTTTAAGCAAATCAGTGCTTGATGGTCAGTCAGGAGCTTAATTTTCTCCCCAAGCAGTAGCTCACAAAATTTCCCCAACGACCACACAATTGCTAAAGCTTCCCTTTCCATGACTGTGTAGTTTTTCTCAGCGGTGTTCAGGGCACCATTGATCATTGCCACAGTCTTTTCCTTGCCTTGGTCATCTAGCTAAGTTAATTTGGCTCCCAAAGTAAAAGCAGACTCATCTGTCTACAGCAGGAATTCTTTACCCTGGATGGGATGATATATAACATGCTCACTGAGAAAAATGGATTTAAACTCATTGAAAGCCTTTTGCTCTGGCTCATTCCATTCCCACACATGGTTCTTCTTGAGTAGTGCAAACAAGGGTAAAAACCTACAACTCCAAGAAAAGCTCTGAACTGTTTTGCATTCTTGGGTGTTGGAAACTTTACTATAGCTTCCAGCTTGTCAGGAGCAGCTCGAATTCCAACGGGTGTTAAGATATGCCCTAGGAATGGGAGTTCATTCCTGCAGAAAACTGATTTTCGAATTTTGAAGGTCATACCGACTTGATGCAAGTGCTCTTCATAGGAGGAAGAAGTGATAAGTATATAATCAGTAATTATAAAGAATAGTGTTTTCCAAAAATCGGGAAAAAAATACCTGCAAATGTTATATATGGTTATTACTAGAGAACGAATTATATGCAACATAAAAATACTGAAATATGCATGTAAATATGGATGAAAATGCCTAAAATATGCAAGTTATATGTGAAAACATGCAACATAAAATAAAACAAAAAATCAAAGGATTTTTATTTTATAAAATTTGATTAAAAATCTTTGTTGTTTTTGTAAACGTTTACAATAATGTATTATACTGATCGTTCAGTTGTAAAGTTGTACCTTTTATCACTTAAAATATTTTTATAAGTGAAAAAAGAATGTTCCACATCCACCAAGGTTACCGGGCAATACTTGAATTTAGGTGCTATATTAGCAGATATTGCCTCAGGCAAAAGTTAACCAGTGCCATTAATTAAAAATATTAATTAGACACAAAGGTTTGAGCCGGGGTTGTTGTGTACAATTTTACCAAACTTTTCTTTAAGTTTATGCGGGAATATTTCTGGCAATTCAGAGTTCATTTGGCGGATTTTACACCAACTGAATGGATTCATTCAACGTCAAACCAAGAGTTTCAAGTTTCTTAATACTCTTCGGTATGTGGGGAAAAATGGGTGCTAATCAGAGCAATGTTCTTTTTAATAGAAGAGTCTTCAAATGCTTCCTTGCACTGACAAACTGCCATAGAATCTGCGCTGTTGAAGCTATTTACTACACCTTTAATGGCATTGAAATGTTGATTATAAAACAGTACAGCTTCAAGCCACGTTCCCCATCAGGTCACTACTGGTTCAGGTGGTAAAGACACAGTAGGAAGTTTTTTTTTATAGGCTTTAATGCGAATGGGTACCTTGAGAAAAATACCTTCTTTGTTGACGAAATCAATTTATTTACATTTCCAAACGTGCACCGTACTTCTTCGGCGAGTCGATGGACTCCGTGGGCAAAGCAGGCGACATGAATCAAATTAGGATAAAATACTTGGATGGATTTGGCTGCCTTGATCATATAGGAGGCTGCATCTGAGAGAAATATGTACACTCTTTCACCTACAGAAGGATCTGGAAATATCTTTTTATACCCTCATTCACAAATATGGCGATGGTAGAATGATTTGTATTTTCAAGTTCTTTGCAGGCTACCAAATAAGAAGAAGGCTCTAGTTCCAATTTTTTGATTATCAGATTCGCAATACAACGGCCGTAACTGTCTGTAGTTTCGTCAGTTGAAATCCATACAATGCTATCTTTGAGGTCATTCCATATTTTTTCCAAGATATTTTGGTAAATTGTTGGTATGTAATTTTTCCGTAATGTTGATTCATCTGGTATATTTTGATTCAAACAATGTTTTGCTAGACAACGTTTGAAGGTAAGATATGATAGTTTGTAAATAGGAATATTACTTGCAAGCAATGCTTCACATAAATCCAAGCAAAACTAATTTTTTTGGTTTGCCTTTAGAAGTAGAGGCACTGCCACTTGCCGCAGTTAACGTTGTTACCTTTGGAAATGTACCTACCTAAATGTATTTAGATCTGTAAAAATAGTGCAAATATTACACATCAGTAGGTTTTCATTAAAATATGCTAAAACCTGTAAAAATAGCCTAAATATGCATTTGCATATGATCCAGTCTCTAGTTATTACTAATCACACTTAATACAAATTTTAGTGGGGCTTCACGTAATTTGCAGTATATACCACGAAAAGTGATAGTGAGGAGGATTATGAAGATTGCAGTATTTATGCGGTAAAAAACATAAAATGTATGTCCAATATATTTATATTGGGTCATTAAATTGTATTAAATGTGAGAATATCTTTTGAAACTAATCCTTATTTTACAAAACGTCATTAACAGGGTATATTTATGCTGAGTCGCTTAGGTTGGTTACACAGGTAAAAAAACAGCAATCAAACAATGTCGGAATATCATGTAATTCTGTTGAATTACTCAAGGCTTACCTTGTCTATATTCACAAGGGGATTGTACTATGTAACATATTAGTACAATAAATATACCTATAGTAGATCATACAAAAAGACGTTCAAGATAGTGTTTATAAAACAGTTGACGTGTATCGCCATGACACATTCCAATACATTCGGTGAGCAATACTACACAGAGACAGGAAACAAATGTGCATCAAAATTGGTTTACGTTACAATTATATCGTGGGAATGTGCACCAGTGTTCCGTGTGAATTTGACTATGTGGAGGTGTGCGGTGTATGTGTGCTGTTACGCATGTTTTATTGCAATTCATTCTGTTTGACATGTTAAATCAAATTATTGTGCAAAAATACGAGTGTTCTGTGTCATGTCCATGGGAAATGTTAAAATATAATAATTGTGTGGAAATTTGAGTGTCTATGGAGATTTAACAAAGTGAATGGACGTTAACGTGTCATGCTTAATCATCTACGAGGTATGATTGCTGATTCAATGGGTGAGTAACGTAATACATTTGGGGTTTTAGCATTCAATATGTAATATAGTGAATTATACTGTGTAGTATTGCGTGTGAGTGTGTTAATTGAAGGGCTTACGTAATTTTGCTGCCAGTCATGTAAAATGCAGCACACCTAACCAAATTAAACCTAACTTCATGATAGGTGAATCACAGGGGTGGATGACCCTAAACGAGCTTACTTATTACAGTTTCAGCACATTTTATTATGAGTGGTATATGTATATGACAGGGTTTTGCTTTTGTAGTATGTCGTCAAGGGTTTAGATATTGCTGGGCGTGTAGCTATTTGACATGTAGCATACCTAATCGAATTAAACCATGTATCATACCTAATTGAATTACACCTTACTTCACAATGTGTAACTCACAGGTGTTTTATGAACTGCCGCACAAAGATATATGGTATCATGTGTTGGCAAACATTTTACCACACAATTTTCCTGATCTTCATAGCCCTTCCCACTATTGTATTTGTGGTTTGCATTGATATGTTGATGCCCCTAGTAAATTTGTGTTAGTAGAATGGAATTATACCACTTTCAGTGATTTTTTCTTTTGTTTTAGGAAAAGTCCCTATTCTTTACAAGTACCTCTTCATCTACATAGGCACGAGCGAATTCCTTGCAATCTTCTCCCAGGGTTAAATCCAGGCATCTTGTGAAATCTGCCACAGCATTGCAAATTCCGAAAGGCTGATGGTGGAACAGAAATGATGTGTGCTGCTTAGAATTTTACTCAAAAGGTATTTGCCAGCATCTGTTTGTGAGATCAAGTGTGGTTAACTAGAGTACATCTTGATATGACCACAAAATTTTATTTGTTTGCATGGGACTCGCTCTCTATCCTTCATAGTTATTTAATTAACGGAGTGTGTGTCCAAGCACAAACTAACTGAACCATCCTTTTTCTTGACACATACCATAGGACTGGCATATGGATTTGCGGCACATTTTATGACATCCCACTTAAGCATTAATTTCAAGTAATTTTAAAATTCCTGGTAGTATTTTGCCGGAACTGGGTACGACTTGCGATGGAAAGGTTTATTTTCCATTACTTTAAATTTTGCCTGATATAACAAATTTTGCCCTTGAACTTCAGAAAATGTAATTTGGTGTTAAGACAACACATTAAATAGCTGAGATTTGAGTTTTTTGCATTTCTGTGAGAGTAGAAATTATGGTCACAGCTTGCGACATCTCTTCTTAATAAACCCACAAAATGATCAGAAACTTGCACACATTCTGGTCGTACCAAGTTATGTGAAAACTCTGGAGCTGAAACGAGCCACGTAACAAAATTTTATGAAATTCCATATTTGGTCATGAAATTGATACTTAAGGTTTAGTCAAACCCTTCACTATAACAACAGAAGCAATTTTAGGCCCTCCTAGACCTTTAATACTCAAAGTGGTCTGACGATTCACAATAGGGCTAGCTCTTGTAGTTACGCCTATGATCTTAATATGAGGTACTGGTAAATATTGTAGCTTAACTCCATGGTTTTCAAGTTCCTTGATTAGCTCTTTCCTGGTAAAAAGAATTTCAGCTCCACTATTTAATAAGACAGGCACTGAAATGCCAGAGATTAGTACAATAACTCCTGACACAAGGATGCAATATTATTTGGCAAGTCTTTTGCAGTTTCATTCAATAAGAATTCTCGCTCAGATTCATCTAAAAATATGGTAGCAACTATGACTAGATGCAAAATATTACCATCTTGGACATTAACTGAATTTACCTTGCATGATGAGTCATATGCCATCTGACTTACACTATGGTCGTTATTTCCCTGCTTAGGATTTCTTTGTAGAAAATTATTTACTTCGTAAGGTGCAGCTAATTGATTTAGTGGTTCATTTATTTCGAAGTAGCCTGATGAATTATTATTGTTGTAGTCCGGTATTGACAGCTGGAGGTAAAATATATTACGAGCTGGAGGTTTGGAAAGGTCTATAAACTGAGGTGCATGGTTTGGGTGGCAAGACTCTCTGTTCACAGTTTGCTGGAACTGTGGACGGTTGCAATTGCTCATAAAATGTGCCTTACCTGAGGACCAGCGAACAAAATCTTTATTTGCATCATTACCTTGTTTATTATATGACTTAGAATAGGGCCAGAAACCTTGAGTCACCATTACGCTTCTTCCTACGACCATGACCCTTTCCACAATAACTTTGCTTACTGTTTTTATTGCAAGCTTCCCACGTCAGTGTGTTTACCTAACGCTGTAAAAAATTTGGACCAACTACATCCCCAGTTGTCTGTAGTGCATTTACGTCCCTTGAATGATGAGGCTGATATAGGGGTGGTGAGAGATTTCTTGGTGGCCTATCAACTTCCCTAGTCGACTGCAACCACATGGTTTTATCGAGCTGGTCAAATTTCAGTAAATGGTATCTGAACTCAGTAAAGCTACTGTAGGAATGGTTGAATTTGGTAACTGTGATTATATAATTTCAATAAACTCATCTTCCATGGGAGCTGATAAGTGACGTGTTCTGTCATACAGGTCGCTTAAATGTTCATCTAGTGATTTAACCGTCCTGGGGTCGAACCGTTCTGCATGCAAACGAGCCCTCAAATTACCCAGAATTTTGGTATTCCAGAACTGCGATAGGAATGCCTGAAGGAAATACTGGTAATTGGCAACACATTATTTTGAAACTTCTTATCAAAAGTAAGCAGCTGAATTCAAACTCAGGCTCAAACAGCGCAAAATGTCAATATCGGAAAGGTTAAACAGACTTGCATACTCTTCTAGTCTTTTTTAATATGTCTTTGAATTTTCATGTGTCATACCTGAAAACTGTGGTATCCCTTCAGACCACAGCTTGGCTGGGTGATGTGTCAATGCTGCCACTGGGTTTAAGGGAGACGGTAAAGTTTGATTAGTAACCATATTTGCATGTGGGGGTCTAAGTGAATCGTTGCATGTCACTTGTGTGGTGGAGGACATAGGCATAACTTGTGTCATTCTTGCCTCGTGTGATGTCTCGTTCCGGGCAGTCAAATGTAGTGCCAGATTATTGATTGAGGCAGCATGGTCGTTTACCTCGCTACGTAACTGCTTTTGTGCTGTATGACGTGATTTTTCCATGCCGCTTACACGGTTCTCAATATACTTCTGAAATGAGTTCAGTTGTGTCTCTACTGTGTTTTGCAAATCTGCGGTACTGCGAAATTCGCTACTTGCCATTTTTACCTCTATTTCCTCCTTAAACAGATTAATTTTGCGGTGCAATTCATACGAATTTTTGCTCGCATCGGCTTTCACCTCAGATTGTATTTGACTAACTTTGAATATGACAGTTTCAAACTCTGTCTGTGTCTCTTGTTTTAAGGCAGAAAACTGTATAGACCATGATGTATTTAGATTTTCAGCCTGCCACGCAAACTTTGCTTTCATCTCGCTACGCAATTCTGCAGTCTGTTTAGCCAGAATTTCTAACTGTTTAGATTGTTGTGCAATATCAGATTTTAAATCATTGGTTTTGGTTTTAATTTGCAATTTGAGCTTGGCCCTAAGTCCCATAATTGCGTCCATCAACATTTTCGTATCAAATACCTGTGTGTTAGAGTTAATATTGGCCATATTATTCGCTTCATTCACTTCCAAGGTTGCATTATCTACTACCGCAGTCCGCAGTATTTTCTGCCTCGCCTAATTCCACTGTTTCATAAGCTGAAGTATTTACTTCATTTTCAGAAACTGTAACATTCTCATTAAGACAGTTTTACTTAGAGGGAATAATGTCATGTTGAATAAATTAACATCATTACGCCCTGTGAACTTCGGAGAAAGTAAGGATAACCTCCTTGGCGGCCATGTTGTGCTATGTTCTGTCCCTTAAAATTACAATGGAAAATTTTAGCAAGCCCACTTGGTGGTGCCAAATTTAATAATGTAATATTTTAATATAAAAACTTAACAGAGTTATAAATGCGTGACAGCATGACTGGAATGAGGTTCGTGATAACCTTGAATTTCGTGTAGTGTGTAGCCAGACCTATTGTCTGCTACATAATTGCAAGGTATACCAATCAATATTCGTTTAAAGGAAAAACCAAATTTTTACTACACTATCATCATAAACAGTAAACACAAGAAAACATTATAAACATACTAGAACCCTTTAATTATTATACCAATAAATAATTGAAAAAACATTTCAAGAAATCAACAAATACCAAAACTAAATATTACAGTGAAAGTTCAAAAAATTGATGTGAAAATGTTTAAATAACAATTATTTTACGATTATATATTGTGAATATATTTTATTACAAAAACTGACTACCTCCAGTTGTGGTGGTATTTATAGTGACGGGTGTCCTGGTCCAGAATCTTAACATGCTTAAAATGTGGGGTTGCACCTAGGGAAGAGATTACCAGAAAGTTCATGCAATTGCTTGCCACCAACTCCCTGGAGGGGGTAGGTGGGGATGATGATGCCAGTCCAGGCCAACTGTCAATCATCCTACCTGGATGACTTCCCCCCNCCTGGCACAGGGGTACTCATGTAACAATAGGTTAAGTAAATTGTGTTAAAAAGAACTAGAACTGTATCAGGTGTTCAGACCTGTTGTTTATATGATCAGCCATGTCATATACATTCTATAATGGCAAACCACCATGAACCAAAGAAAAGTTGAAATACTTGCATTTGTTGTTCCACTTAGCAATGACAACTACCTGTTAACTTTGGATGTTAAGCAGAGTGGTTGATGCTGACGGGAATGTTGCTGCTATCACTAGTGGTAAATTCACAATCTGACCATGTGTATGTTTGTGATTTACAAATGGTGGGTGAATGTACAAGTGCTTTAGGGGTTGAGAGTCAGCCAAGCAGAGGGTGTTACCTGGAAGCTTGAAAATTTTCAGAACTACACTTTAATTTTAAATATTTAGTAGATCACTGTGCGTTATGAGGTAAGATGCAACTCGCACAAGGTGGTACATAACTTGACCAAGGAGAGTGAATTTTTTAAATTCTCAATGGTCCAGTAGGATACATGCCGGTAGTAAGAAATATAAAATTGGTACAATGTAATTTTAAGAAATCTTTTCTGGAAGACAAGTGGTTTGAAAAAAAAAAAAAAAGCAATTTGCCTATAAGAATTATGTACCGGAACTTCCAAATTTATGTTTACACTCTGTAAACAAGAATAACAGAGAAAACTATAAAATAAATCTGATGGTACTCAGTAGCAAGACATTGTCTACAATGCTATATAATAGGTCAACAAACAGTAGCTGTTGTTTCCATGGGAGTGGATTCACATGTCACAATTATGCCTCTTATGGCATCCTGTGTCCATGGCTTTGTAGCATACACAGTGTTCTTCAGAATTCCTCAAAATGAAAATCTTATGGCTTTAATTTGGAGATATGGGTGGATACTCAAAACTTTTGTCAACCTATGCACCTCCTAACAAATGTTTCATCCAGAAGTGACCATATGTCTCAATGGTAATGTAGTTGGCCCCATCCTACTGGAAAAATCAATCATCTGGGTTAAAGTTGGTGAACAGCTGGCACAATGTTTTCCTGCAATATGGTATGGTAATTTTTACCTGTCGCCATCTGTGAAAGAAGAATGGCCCTACAATTCCTCTAACAGACATACCACACCAAGTTGTTAACCCAGGAAGATTAACTGCTTGCTCTACCACAACATGGAGATTTTCACTGACCCAGCATACTCAATTGTGGTGGCTGACAGTTCCATTCCATTTAAAGGTTGCCTCATCAGATCAAACAATCATGTCAGTAAAATGTACATTGTCGTTACACAACCTACTCACAAAATGTGACGCCTATATGGGTCATCTTCACTCATAGCGTGAAGTAACGTGGAAATGTAGGACCTCCACTTTACTAACTTTAAAATGTGATGGACACTTGATTTACTGACACCTGACTAACATGCAGCTAGCCGGCTTCCTGGGGAAACGTCTTAATGTGTGCAACACAGCCCCATAATTCCTTTGTCCATTCTAGTATTCTTCCTGCCACTCTGTCCTTTCTTCACATCGCATACAGTTCCAACCCTGTCAAACTTGTCATGTAACTGTGTCACTGTTACACGTGATGGTGAACTATCAAACTCTGCCCTTCATCATCTCTGCACCTCAATCATGTTCTAACATTTTAAAATCCACTTATATTGCTCAAAATAAAAACCTTGTTAGTTCTGCCATTTCATCTGTAATTGTAGTGCTGCCACTCGTGGCTGCAGGTGGAACTGACAACAGCAAAATAGCTACATGTGCGCGCATACACCCAACGTTGTCCTTATATCATCAAATACACAGTCTGTTTAACATACAAAGAGAGTAAAGATTAATTTGGGACACCCAAAATTTTCAAACTTATGTATGATTTTTTTGTTACACCTAATCAGCACATGTATTTAAGCACAATGTGTCATGTTAGTGTGCATACCATCAAGGCTTGTTGTCTGTTGATGCAAAGCGATGGTTGACTGGTATGTGTAGAACGAAGCATAAAATTGGAGAGATGAGCTCTTTAGTAGAAATGAAAATAGGCAAAATTTTGGAAACGTAAATATAACTACAGATTGGCAAATGGTTCAAGAACCACTCAATTTAACCTTTTCACACCACAGAACTCTAGGGAACAGATTCATAAAAAAAGAAGTGTAGCTCACAAGATCAGTGGATTAAGGTTCACTACAGGAATTGGGAGAGGTTTGTTGTTCATTGTTCCCTCTCCATCTCCGCTCAGCTATCACAGCACCGGTTCACAGTTCAATGGTTCTCTCCTCCCCTGCTTCGGAACTCATCATTCTGCCTCTCTTTTCCTCATTCATAGGTATCGCCTAATTGATTTAACTAAAACAATGACTGTTTACCTAGCTACGAGAGTGCTCTCAAATGATTCCAAGCCTACAAAATATTCATGCAACTGAAAAAGAGTAACGAAAACCCTTGTTATTCTGATTATATAAAAGTAATTTTCAAATGCTCCATGCAAGAAATTTAATAGTATTGGAGGTTTAATCATATTTTTGTAATTAAATGCAAACTCAGGAGCGTTTCTATACTTTTGACACTTAATATTAGGGAAAAAAACACTATTGTGCTGCTATAATATATGTTATAGTCTATTCTCTGTTTCTTCACACTTTTTGAAACAAACTGTAATTATTCAGAATAGGGACTTTTCTGAAAATAAAAAGAAAAAATAACAGAAAGTGGTATATTTCCACTCTACTAATTACACAGAACACTAATTTACTAGGGGCATTAACGTATTACCAATATACAAACCACAAATACCATAGTGGGGAGAGCTACGAAGATCAGGGAAATTGTGGGGTAAAATCACTAAAACTACACCCATAAAAAATTACAAAAACACTTCAACTTAACATTTGTGCACCCAATTTCATATGTGACCACCTAACTTAACCCCACGATTAGCAAATCACTATTTTACATTTTTAATCTAACCTAGGATTGTAGGGTTTCAATCTAACCTAGGTTTGTAGGGTTTTTATCTAACCTAGGATTGTAGTTTTTATCTAACCTAGGATTGTAGTTTTTATCTAACCTAGGATTGTAGGGTTTTAACCTAACCTAGGATTGTAGGGTTTTAATCTAACCAAGAATTGTTGGGTTTTAATCTAACATAGGATTTTAGAGTTTTAAAGAAACAGTAAAACACACCGGAAGTATATGAATTAACTCACCTTGGTAGGCGACGGGTACAATTCAACTGTCCTCGGCCAGTTCAACTACCCTCATGCACCTTACCTCACTCGACAAAACACCATGATCTACTAAAACGTCCAAGTAACACCCCGCNGTTCAACTACCCTCATGCACCTTACCTCACTCGACAAAACACCATGATCTACTAAAACGTCCAAGTAACACCCCGCCACACAGACGACTGTAACGCACAAAAACACTCGTACTAGCACCCTCTATTCTTCAAATCACAAGCCTTCACACGGTTGGGTTCGGACGTCGCAAACCTCGCGCACATAATATTCTACTCACCGTGAACTGCACTGCATTCTGTACAATGGCGTACTAAACTATCGTCTTCACGTCTGGAGCAGACAGGTGGCGTTAGCACACCTACATGGCTATTCAACAAGGCATCCGACGTAAACAAAGAAACCGAACTGCTCATACTTTTATCTATTTTATTTAGTACGTTCTACTTATTTCACCATTACGGACTCCTCAATATTAAAAAGGTAAGCTGTGCGGAACCCATTTATGCTACTTTTGTGGGTCTACGANTCACCATTACGGACTCCTCAATATTAAAAAGGTAAGCTGTGCGGAACCCATTTATGCTACTTTTGTGGGTCTACGAAGTTTCCTCCAGAGAAGCCCCTATTCTGAATAATTACCTTTAGATTATAATTAACGTAAACAAAAACAGGGAGAATGCCTAGTGAAAAATAGTTATCATGTTTACACTGAGTGAGCACGAACATGGTGCATTGTCCCTTTAGTGTAATTTTCTAGATCTAGTTAAGCTCTGTCNATGTTTACACTGAGTGAGCACGAACATGGTGCATTGTCCCTTTAGTGTAATTTTCTAGATCTAGTTAAGCTCTGTCTTTATGAAGTGGAGGAATATCCTGAAAGTAGAAATTACGCAGGGCTTCAGAAAAGTCTCAAGTAATTGTGAATGGACTATAGAAATAAATCCCTTAATATTATTATGTACTGGGGTTGTAATAACTACTTAGTTAACTTCAACAGACATGATACTTTTTTTTATTAATGAACCAATGAACAATGTCAAAGAACTGGTTCAGTTTGAAAAACAAATCTGTTCTGAACCACTAAGCTGAGTGAACCACTTTGTTCATCTCTAAATATAACAAGACACCATATCAACTTGGGAAAGTGGATTTTATGTGGAATTAAGAGACCACATAAAATCCACTTTCTCNTCACCATTACGGACTCCTCAATATTAAAAAGGTAAGCTGTGCGGAACCCATTTATGCTACTTTTGTGGGTCTACGACGTTTCCTCCAGAGAAGCCCCTATTCTGAATAATTACCTTTAGATTATAATTAACGTAAACAAAAACAGGGAGAATGCCTAGTGAAAAATAGTTATCATGTTTACACTGAGTGAGCACGAACATGGTGCATTGTCCCTTTAGTGTAATTTTCTAGATCTAGTTAAGCTCTGTCTTTATGAAGTGGAGGAATATCCTGAAAGTAGAAATTACGCAGGGCTTCAGAAAAGTCTCAAGTAATTGTGAATGGACTATAGAAATAAATCCCTTAATATTATTATGTACTGGGGTTGTAATAACTACTTAGTTAACTTCAACAGACATGATACTTTTTTTTATTAATGAACCAATGAACAATGTCAAAGAACTGGTTCAGTTTGAAAAACAAATCTGTTCTGAACCACTAAGCTGAGTGAACCACTTTGTTCATCTCTAAATATAACAAGACACCATATCAACTTGGGAAAGTGGATTTTATGTGGAATTAAGAGACCACATAAAATCCACTTTCTCGTTCTAGTCTAAAATCAAACCAGCAGAATGCTGCTATGCGTGATCAATGAATACATTTTGCCTGGAACAGTTATTAATGACTGTTGATGCTTGTAACTGTCTTTAAGAGCATGACTACGACCACCTTTGGATGAATCACAGTATGAATTTCATTGGTCACAGCACAGGGG
Organism: Clitarchus hookeri; assembly: GCA_002778355.1. Lineage (NCBI taxonomy): Eukaryota > Metazoa > Arthropoda > Insecta > Phasmatodea > Phasmatidae > Clitarchus > Clitarchus hookeri. The sequence continues at coordinate 53,048 of NQII01001589.1, read as the reverse complement.
TGAACACCGAAAGAATAGTGTGTTTGTGGTGGGATGTGCGGCAAAAGGTTTCATCAGTATGACCGTCTCGGTAATTATTAAGTTTAGGGGCTTTTCTGAAAAAAACAAAAAAAAAAAAAAAATTCAAAATTATGATATATTTCTACTCTACTAATCACGTAGAACACGAATATTTAAAAAANCAAAAAAAAAAAAAAAATTCAAAATTATGATATATTTCTACTCTACTAATCACGTAGAACACGAATATTTAAAAAAATTTACAAAATTGCGAAATGAACAGTATAGCTAGTTTGTTTACGTTTCTGAAAGAAACATCCTAGACCAACAAAAGTTGCATTAATGGGTTCTGCCCAGCTTACCTTGTTCATATTCAAGAGGGTGCAATGTTAAAATAAGTAGAATATATTAAAAAAACTTGCGAAATATGTTTGTTTATGTCTATTAACGTCAGAGGAATTATACCAGCCCCCTACGTAGGTGAGCCAATTTACATTATTTTGGTGTTTTTTACGGTTCCTTTAAATACCTACAATCCTACATTCGTACTTTAGTGTAAAACCCAAACATCCTAGGTTAGTGAAAAACCCTACTATCCTAGGTTAGTTTAAAAATGCAAAATAGTGATTCACCCATCGTGGGATTAGGTTCTGTTAGGTGGGCACATATTATGAAATCAGTCTGACGTTAATGCCCCTAGTACATTTGTGTTCTGCATAATTAGTAGAGTGGAAATATACCATAATCTTGAATTTTTGTTTGTTATTTCAGAAAAGCCCCCAAACCTAATAATTACTCACTAAACTACGAATGTAGGGTTGTAGGGATTTAAAGGAACCATAAAACACACCAAAATAAGGTAAATCGACTCACCTAGGTAGGGGGCTGGTATAATTCCTCTGACGTTAATAGACGTAAACAAACATATTTTGCAAGTTTTTTAAATATGTTCTACTTATTTTAACATTACGCCCTCTTGAATATGAACAAGGTAAGCTGGGCAGAACCCATTAATGCAAATTTTGTTGGTCTAGGACGTTTTTTTCAGAAACCTAAACAAACTAACTATACCGCTCATTTCGCAATTTTGTACAATTATTTTAAATATGTTGTACTTATTTTAAAGCTATGACCCTAGTATATTCGTGTCCTACGTGATTAGTAGAGTGGAAATATATCATAATTTTGAATTTTTTTTTTTGTATTTTTCAGAAAAGTCCCTAAACTTAATAATTACAGACAGTCACTGCACTTCGCCAGGTATCAGGCAGAGTTCATGTTTCACCATCAGTAGGCCTACCATGATGAACACTTGCACCACTTCTTTTTTACCACCAAGGGGTTATATTTAATGCCTATACGAGAGATTGTGTGTTATGCGACAAGGTATTTTTTTTACGCGACATTTGCATTTTGTGGTATTCCGTACAACCAATAACAAAGCTACAGGACAGTGAATTCAGATAAATCTGCACCACTGTGCTAGAGCACTCCACCAATTTACGAGCTTCATATGTAGCTGGTATTAACATATGAAGCAGGTAAAAACTTACGAAGATGGTAAATGGGTGCATTCCTCCACACTCACTATCACTTGTACTCTGGAAAGTGGAGAATTATGTAATTTCACTTTTCTGAAACAATTTGTGGACACAGGTACTTTACAAATTGCTTGCCCCTTGGAATTTGTATTACTGCAATTTAGTACGTTATTTTTACCACTTTTATGCCACAGTTTTCCAGACTTTAAAAGCCCTCCCCACCACTGTAAATTCCCGATTAGTGTCGTTCCTGGATATTTTCAAGTGGGAATCATGTCGGACGATGTTGCTGGTAGGCAGGATTTACAGATTTGCATTCCGGCGCTACTCCATACATCGCTTCACCACCATCGGCTTTCAAGGCCCCAATGCTAAGCCGCCCAAACCACCCCAATATAGCAAATCATAGTCTGTACTGCCAGTAAGATTATGATTCAGCATAATTGGTACTGTCGATGCGTATAATTTGTTGGGATTTTATTTCAATCTTTACTAAATGCCCACGTCAAAGTAGATGCTACGCTATTTCGTCTCTGCTCTGAGTCCTTGTAGACGCTGCTTAACCGGAGCTACACTGAGCAAATTTCAATTACGAAATTCTCTTTAATGCATAACATCTACAATGAACCAAACACAAGCGTATCGGCACTAAATATGAATTAAAACACAACTAGGTGTAAGTACAGCTAATAATAAAAAGATTCTTCGTTCCTCACTCACCCGAATAAGGGTAAGATCGATGCTTCACACAAAAAGGCGAGTGTCCATTTTAAACTTGCTTTCTTCCTACAATCCATTATTAACTTATTGGTGAATCTATCATACAGGAAAGATCTATTATATTTATTTAAAAAAACAATGTTGGCTACCGATATCCCTCCACAAACAAAAAAAAAAAATCCTTATTGTTATCAGTGTAGCCATCCGTGTTTTCGGAAATTCACCAAAAGATCCACCAGTGGTGAATGCTCCGGTGTACACCGGTGTACACCGCTCGAGAGAATTACTGAACAACATGTTTATATATATTTGTTACGAATGCAAATTAATAAATACATACACGTAAAATAGCTTTATAATACAGGAAACCCATATTAAAAACAGCTTTAACATATTTTCTAATAAACATGTTCTTTCTTAATAAAATACAAAATAAGTCTCATATCTTTCTGAGATGTTAGTGCACATTTAAAGGCACCAACATTTTATGTTGCAAATAAAAATGGTCATTAGCATTTCTTTAACTTTACAGGTCAGTAATGCTATATTTATTTAAATACGTGTTTACTAACCGCATCTTTGAAAATTCTCTGATACATCCCCCGATGTGCACTGGACGTTCGAAAATTAGTATTTCGGTTTAGTCCGATTAAACCGATTGATCACCTGGTTTAACAATACTAATAATTCAGTAGTTCTGTTGGATATGCATCAAAACATCAACTGATAAATTTTTTACCCCTTTCTACGAAAAATTAAAGTTAACATACCCACAGCTCGTAATTTTCAAGTATTCCAAAATATACAGAAATAATTTGGACATCAAGTTTTACAAAAGAGCTATGAAAAATATAGTTTTTGAATGTAATGGTATTAATATGTGTCTGAAAGTAGACGAAAATACCTCTTAAATTAAACTGATGTTCAGTGATGTAACAATAGGGTGGCAGGACGGGCAAAATCTCAGGGGCCGCGGCCAGAGGGGGACCTCGGCCCAAGAGGGCCGCGAGCACAGGAGGATTCTAACATTTATTATTACAAAATTTAGTAAAATTTATTAGTTTTGTATTCAATTAATTTAAGTTACTTACTAAAGTACATACACAAATTAAACAAAAAAATGTATCAAGATTTGAATGCATTTGTAAGAAAAACATATCGCCCAGTTTTATAACGCATCCGGTATGTAGTAATAAAGTCCTCGCCACTTGTAGACACGGCGCTGTAGCAACGCTGTCAGCTATAGAAGAAATGTTTTTTCTAGGGCTTTTTTGTTAGTTCATACTTTCGCCACGGGACTTCTTTCGTGGCACGGGATCTAGAAATAGTGACGATCGGGAAATCCCAACTTTCTGTTTTGTTAGTATAAGAAAGTGTCCACTACGCATACATCTTTAGATTGTTATGAGAATTAATTGTTTATATATATTTTTTTAATCGATATCACAGTTTTTGTTTTATCGGATCTGCGATAAGTCGCAAAGTTAATTAGTTAATTGTGGAAATTAGATAACAATATGTTTAGTTCTATATCTAAGTGGGAGCAAAAAACGAAAGAGAAAGAAGGAGTCTGAAGAAAAAATAAAAAGTTGCCAAAAATAAGTCAGTACTTATAGAATGAAGATTTTACTGACGAAGAATCAAACGAACCTTTAGCAGGCAACAAACATGGTGGATACCAGTGGCACACCCTATCAGCCATAAACAACATTACAAGCACTAGTAGTGCACTCTAGTGGACGACGAGAGAACCAGTATGGTGGATGAAAAACAAATGAAACTTGCAAGATGGTGGGTGCAAACAAGATGGTGGACGGAAAATAGATGGCACCCGGAAACAAGATGACCACTGTGATGTCAATCAAGATGGTGGCCCAATGCCCTTGCAGCCCCATTTCCATCTACTTATTTGCCTTCGCAACACGGCAGTCCTTGGTGGCCACACCTCAAGTACAAGTCATACCTGACACCATTTAACTTGGAGACCATGGGACACCCAAGTATATCAGTGTGGTATGGCGAAGGATTCTGCCTATTGGTTTTGTTGCGGTTGCTTCAAGGCAGACGATCTTTGATTGGCCGAGCACCCTGACTAGGCAGGGTTGGCCGTACCCTCGCTGCTAGGGTTTGTCTTGGCCGTTTATGCTTCGCGCTGCGACTTTTTCTTGATTTTAACGCATTTCTGAGCTGGGTTCCTTGGGTTCGCACTCCATCAAACTCTCGGATCGCGTGAAATAAGCCAATTGCCATGGGTGGGAAAATTAATTAAATTAAAATCGTTAACTGCGAACCATGAATACCGATTGTATGTCGGCATGGGTTATTGCATACATTGTGGCATGAATACATTTCTTTGAGCCTGATAGGCAGATGCAGATGGGTATGCTGTAGGTTGTGGCAATGACTGACAAGCCTGCAATCTTGTGTTCCCTTTGATTACCTGCCGCGATTGTGTTTGTCGCTCTTTGCGAACATTCGCTGGGAGTCTGCTCCACTTTTTGCGCTTTTAAGCTGTGTATTCGCGGTAATTTGCACAATAGTTATCTCCACATCGTACGCACTTGACCTTTGTCCTGTCATTTTCTATCTCATATTATTTTGCGAAATGATCTCAACTGCAGTATCTGCATTTCGGTTGCGCGTTACAGCCCACAAATGCATGCAAAAATCGCTGGAATTTGGCACATTGCGAGGGCGTAGTCGGGTGTCTGTAGTCCTCAATTGACGTATTGAGACCCGCAAAACTTTTGAGGGTATAGAATAGTCTCGTCTCCGACGAAGCTGATGATGTATGCTTCGCTGCCATCTTCACCCCTGAGGCCTCATGTTTTTTGTGGTATAAAAATTCATTTCTATGTACATATATGTATAAGCAAATAATCACATTAAAATTATGTACTTTATATTATGTATTTTTTTGCATGTTTTCTTCTGGAGCGAACGAGTATATGGTTTTCCTCAGAGTACTCCCACATTTTTTACAATTAAAATGTTTGACAGCACGCCTTTTGAGAGCAGAAGCCGGACTCTTTATTGTAAAAAGAATGGATTTTAAATACAAAAATGGCAGCTGTCGTTCTGAAACCATCGAATTTGGAAGGGCTCTCTCTCGTCATACAACGAAGATGAATTGTGAATACGAAGACATGCCTTTGATCTCTTCGAAAATGGAGTCACGAACTGCTTCAACATCACTTAATTGTACAACACAACCTACGCCAGTGCTCTTCAAGCTTCAAGTTGAAGCCTAATGTAAAAGGTATGTTACTGAAGCGATCTGCATTCACGGGTCTTCTTAAATAATACGTTTAATCGAATGTGTCAATTACGTCGAAAGATGTTTGCTCGTTCCCGTCAAGTATGAAACCTATTATGATAAACCAACTTATCGATGCCGTGGAAGATATGGCGGTGTAAAATATAATATGTGGCTTGACTGTAGTTATACAAAACCAGAACCCCACGATGAGAAATATTGTACTAGAGCTTTCAATACCTCGAATGTAACTATGTGTATAATGTAGATGCAATAGAAAGCACTGCTGACTATAGTATACATAAGTTATGCCAAGAGGACGAATAAATGTATTCTAAGGGTTCGGGTTGGACCGTGACTTCAGTAAATAATCTAGAGCTGAGAACAAGTGGGCTCAATCCACTTGGGAAATAGGTACTTAGACTATGATTTCCTTCTACCTTACTACAGAGAATTTTAACATAAAAAACCAGCAAACCACTACATGAATGCGAAGCCTGGATTTTGTGAGGGGTGAGTTGCAGAGCGTGAGGGGTCATTTGCGGAGCTTGAGGGGTCATTTGCGGAGCAAAAGGGGTCATTTTCGAAGCAAGAGGGGTAATTTGAGGAGCAAGAGGGGATCATTTGTGGAGCAGGAGAGGTAATTTGCGGAGTAGGAGGGGTCATTTACAGAGCAGGACCGGTTATTTGCGGAGCAGGAGGCGTCATTTGCAAAGCAAGAGGGGTCATTAAGGGTCATTTAGTGGTAATTTGCGGATCAGGAAGGGTCATTCACAGAGTATGAGCTCAAGGTAAGCAAAGAACTTGTCTGGAAGAAACTGTTGAATATGTAACTGCATGGTAATGTTATAAAGGAACTAGATAAACTGACAAGTTGAATGGTTGCATAACATGCTTAAATATCACATATGAAGTATGTTAGTGAGTTTATATAGAGCAGTGGCTATGCAAAGTAGATAAACAAGTTTCTACTGTAAAAAAAAACTTAAGTTTTTCCATGAATATGTTGCATACTAATGATTGTACGAAGCTTATCTCTATGAATGCACTTTCTCCCACTGCTTGAAAATTACATGGAAACAGTGTTGCAAGTGTACATGCCACACAAACCGACTCTACTGGACTCATTCTGTCTTTAGCATCAACTATCTCATAATTATCGCCTGATGAATCGGTACCCACCGATGCAGCATGTGGTATTGGCGACATCACTTGCTGGCTACCAGTAGACGAACCCTTGCAGATATCTCGATGTATATAAGACAACAAGTGTCTGGCAAAGTTGCTAGATCGGTTATGCTGCTACAATGTCAGATTATCAAGATTTAAGTGAGTTTGTACGCAGTGTTATAGTCGGCGCACGAGAGATGGGACATAGCATCTCTGAGGTAGCGATAAAATTTGGATTTTCGCATACGACCATTTCATGAGTGTACAGTGAATATCGGGAATACGGTAAAACATCAAATGTTCGACATCGCTGAGGCCGGAAAACGATCGTGAACGAACGGGAAAAACGACGACTGACGAGAATCATTGAACGTGACAGACGTGCAACCCTTTCTCAAATTGGCGCAGATTTCAATGATGGGGCATCAACAAGTGCCCTTGTGGGAACTATTCAACGGACCATAATTGATGTGGGCTTTTGGACCCGAAGGCCCACTCGTGCACCGTTGTTGACTGCATGACAAAAAGCTTTAGTTTACCCCTCGCCTGGGCCCGCCAACACCGCCATTGGACTGTTGATGACTGGAAACACGTTGCCTGGTCTGACGAGTCTCGTTTCCATTTGTATCGGGCGGTTGGACGTGTACGGGTATGGAGACATCCTAATGAATCCATGGACCCTACATGTCAACAGGGGACTCTTCAAGCTGGTGGAGGCTCTGTCATGGTATGGGGTACGTGCAGTTGGCGTGACATGGGACCCCTGATATATCTAGATACGACTCTGACAGGTGACAGATACGTAAGCATCCTGTACGATCACCTGCACCCATTCATGCCCATTGTGCATTCCTACGGACGCGGACAATTCCAGCAGGACAATGCGACACCCCACAAGTCGAGAGTTGTTACAGAGTGGCTCCAGGAACACTCTTCTGACTTTAGACTTTTCCATTGGCCACGTAAATCACCAGATATGAACATTAATGAGCATATTTGGGTTGCCTTGCAATGTGCTGTTCAGATGAGATCTCCACCGCCTCGCACTCCTAAGGGATTTGTGTACTGGCCTGCAGGATTCATGGCGTGCATTGCCACCTGCATACTTTCAGACATTAGTCGAGTCCATGCCATGTTGCCTTGCGGCAATTCTGCGTGGTCGCGGGGGCTCTACATGGTATAATGCAGGTGTACCAGTGTTTTTGGCTCTTCAGTGTATAAAAACGTTAACAGACAGAAAATCATGTACAAAGTTCGTTAAATATGATCCGAAACTCACACCATTATTCAATTTGCAAACCTCGTATACCCCTATATAAATTATCCTTCTAAATCTTCCATTTCGCCTTTATTAGATATTCGTAAAACATTCTCCTAACACGAAGTGAAAACACCGATTTTTTCTAAGTTCGAGAGAAAATTAATATTTTTATGGTTTCGGGTCTCGTACTGAGGGCCCCTACGCCATGCCTATCCAATGGATAGGACTTAAATGTGTGTATTAGGTGCGTATAAGCATATAAAAACAAATAACCACAAATTTCACCCCCCCCCCCAAAACCCATTATTTTTAAAGTGAAAAAAAAAACCATAAGTTTATGAATAATTGAGATTGTTTTGATATTTAAGATTTTTGTATATCAGAAAATATAATATTTACGGAGTGTTAAACAACATGTAAGTTTGTTCAACAAATTATAAAATCCATAAAATTCAAATATAAGTTTCTCATATTTATGTGTTGTGTGTTTATTACAGAACAATGCCACGTCTTCGTGGACGAGGATGAAATATTGGTCGACGTACATGGAATTCACAAATAGTCCAGACCCGTTGGTTAAATAGAACGGCAGAAGATCAATTGATGTACAATGCAAATTTAAGAGACCAGGTTGCAAACACACATGCAAATGAAAGTCAAGAGCAACGCAACGAACGCCTTCGAGCTAATGCGTTGAGACAAAGACAGGTGCGTCAATGAGCCACCGACTCACACAGAGCACATGAACGACAACGCCTGCAAGCACATCGCACATTGACACGTACATCACTTCTCCGACTTGCGTTCGAATATGAGTCAGACATCGACTATTCGCCACATTCACAAAGTGTCATCGGCACTATGGACAAAGAATGACAACACTGCCATGCATTCAAATACAAAGCTTGAATCGGCCGGTTTCTGCTGCGCGTCTGGAAAAGTTGTACTGCCACCATTGAATTCGCCGCCATAACCATTGAAAACACTATTGGCTGCAGCCACACCTCAATCAAAATTGTTTTGCGTAAATTTGGTAAATTCAATTCTTGCTTCCAAATTACATCATTTGGAGCAACAAAAATCTTTCAGAATCAGGATGGTCGCAATTTTGAATCAACGTTTAAGATTTAGGGCTAAGTGTATCGTCAAATTTGTTCTTTAATGTTAATGCCTGATGCCCATCCAAAATTCTTGTAAATCTACACCATGGGTGATGAGGAGCAACAAATAAACACACGCTGCCAATTCAACCACATCTAGCAGATGGGGGAGCGAGAAATTGTGGCCACTTTGGAACCGTTTTTTGCGGAATCACAACCAGTTGGTCCAGTTGTTCTATACTGTTTGAAACAAACTGCAAAACGACAGCTACATGATTTTCATCAAAGCAGATAAAGTACCATCTGGAGAGCACGCAGGCCAATACAATGCACCAACCGTTAATGAAGTTGCAGTTGTTATGGTTGGCGACGCATACAAATGTTGATATATACGGATCTAACACAGAGATAACACGGTGCAGACAATTCAAGACAGTCGTCGTTCTTACGACGCTTTGCAATATCCATTGATATTTTGGGAAGGAGAAGATGGATATCATTTCAACATCAATCAAAGAAATCCAGCGACAGGTACATTCTGCACATTATTTTATTTTTTATTTTTCTGTACAATTAATTTATTTTTGTCTTATTAATATTTTTACTTTGCAGGTGCAGAAGCCAACAAGAAAGTGAGCGCATTGAACTTCTATGCATATCGGTTGATGGATGATTCGTACAAATGAAGACAACATTCTCCGATGCCGCCAGCTGTTTCAGCAATACATCGTTGATATGTATGCGAAAATTGAAAGCGAGCGATTACGGTACATCAAGTATAATCAAGCGAAGCTGCTTTCTGAGGAGTATATTCATTTACGTGATGCTATCGTCAGTAACGTAGATGAAACAACTTATATTAATGACATCGGTACAGCATATATTCTTCCATCATCATATATCGGTAGTCCGCGTCATATGCAAGAATACATTCAAAAAGCCATGACTTTGGTACCCGCGTACGGCCGACCAGATTTGTTCATTACATTTACGTGCAATCCAAACTGGGATGAAATTAAAATTTCGTTATTGCCAGGTCAAACAGCAATGCATCGCCATGATATCACTGCACGTGTCTTCAAACAAAACTTAAAATCTTAGATGAACTTTATTACACATCGCTATGTATTCGGCGAAACACGTTGCTGGCTGTATTCTGTTGAATGTTTAAAACGAGGTTTGCCACATGCACATATTTTGATTTGGTTGGTCGACAAAGCACGACCAGAAGAAATTGATAAAATTATTTCAGCAGAAATTCCGGATCGGAATATCGATCAAGAGTTGTTTGACATTGTTACCGCTAACATGATCCATGGTCCATGCGGTGATCTCAACCTGACGGCGCCGTGCATGGACAATGGAAAATTAATGAAACGTTTCCCAAAAATGTGTATAAACGATGCTACCACTAATATCGATGGTTGTCCATTGTATCGTCGTAGAGACACAGACAATGGTGGCCAATCATATCAATTGCGCATGTCAAATGGTGGAAATTTGGTTGACATTGACAATCGCTGAGTGGTTCCGTATTCGCCATTGCTCTCCAAAACCTACAAAGCACACATAAACGTTGAGTTCTGCAGTTCGGTGAAGTTTATCAAATACATTTGAAAATACGTTCATAAGGGCAGCGATATGGCTGTATTTGTTGTTCAAAATGTAAATAATAATGACGAAATAACACGTTATCAAATGGTCCGATACATTAGCAGCAATGAAGCAGTTTGGCGCATTTTGAGTTTTCCAATACACAACAGAGATCCTGCTGTTCTACTTTTGACCGTGCACCTTGGAAAAAAGACAGTGTGTTTATTTCACTGAAGAGACTGCTTTACAACGAGTATTAACTGCCCCAAAAACCACACTAACTGAGTTTTTCGAACTATGCAACTGACCAGGTATTTTCGGTCAATTCGCAAAGACATTAATGTATACTGATGTGCCACGATTTTTCACGTGGAACAAACAGTAAAAAAAGTGGGACCCACGAAAGCGAGGCGTTCCATTTCAAAGATACGACGACATATTTATGGGAAACACATTAGGCCGATTGTACACAGTCCATCCGAAGCAACGCGAATGCTTCCTCTTGCATTTGTTGTTGGTTAACGTTCCTGGACCGACGTCCTTGGTATTTTGTACGAGCCGTACCACGATGCGTGTCGCGAATTGCATTTGCTGGATCTCACAATTACAGATGCAGTACTGAGTTCCTCTCCTCATCAAATTCACTAATTATTCGCCATATTGTTGACGACATGTTTTCCGTCGGAAGCTTCTGCTCTCTGGGACAAATATAAAGATTCCATAAGCGAAGTCATTCTGCATCACATTCGGACCGCTCATCAAGATCCCAATGTCGATTTTTTGCCGGAAATATATAACGAGGCGTTAATAAAGATTGAGGATATTTGTATTCTCACTTCGAATATGCCACTCATTCATTTAGGTATGCCATCGCGTAACCACCCAGCAACAGACATAATCAACAGCGATGTTCAGCGCGAACAACAGTTCGACGCGGCCTTTTTGACTACTTTTGTTGCAAATAATGAGCAACTGCTCTCTTCTGAGCAAAAGAAAATATACGATCGAATTAATTGGTCAATTATAGCACAACAAGGCGGATTATTTTTTTTGTATGCACCAGGCGGCACTGGCAAAATATTCCCCATCTCACTGATACTTGCGTGCATTCGATCACAAAATCATATTATGTTGGCAATTGCTTCATCTGGTATTGCAGCGAATTTGCTTGATGGTGGACGGACTGCACATTCANAAATCATATTATGTTGGCAATTGCTTCATCTGGTATTGCAGCGAATTTGCTTGATGGTGGACGGACTGCACATTCAGCACTGAAGTTTCCATTGAACTTTCACACAAATCCAGACACAATGTGCAACATAAAGAAGCGTTCCGGCATGGCTAATATTTTGCAAAAATGCAAAATTATTATCTGCGATTAATGCACTATTACCCATGAGCATTCACTTGAAGCTCTCGATAGAACGATGAAGGATTTCAACGATAATACCAGACTTTTCGGTGGCGCTCTACTGCTGCTGTCCGGTGATTTCGGACAGATATTGCCGGTCATTCCACACGCTACATAAGCGGACGAAATTAACGCATGTTTTAAACAATCATATCTATGGAGAAATTTCAATACATTACGTCTTACCATAAATATGCGTGTTCAACTGCAAAACGATCCATTGGCACTGTCATTCTCCGAATAATTGCTCTACATTGGCAATGGAAAAATTATATTGCATGGAAATACACAATGCATCAAATTGCAAGACAATTTTTGCAACATGGTAGCCACGAAAGATGCTTTGATTGAAAGCATATTCCCAGATTTGCGCGCTAATTACATTAATCATGCATGGCTACATGCGTGAGCTCTTTTGGCCGCAAAACATATCGATGTTGACGCTATTAATTTCAAAATACAACAGTCATTGCCTGGCAATGAGATGTCGTTCAAATCGATTGACACTGTTCTCGATCCTGACGAAGCAGTCAACTACACCTTTGAATTCTTGAATTCAATGGATTTACCAGGAATGCCACCACATAACTTGTGATTAAAAATTGGTTCACCAATCATTTTGCTTCTGAATTTAAATGCACCAAAGCCATGCAATGGCACGCGATTGTTCATAAAAAAAATCATGGGCAATGTTATTGAAGCTATCATTTTGAACGGCAAATTTCAAAATGAAGATGTTCTCCTGCCACGGATCCCAATGATCCCTTCAGACTCGCCTATTCCATTCAGACGCCTGCAATTTCCAATTCGCTTGGCATTCGCAATGACTATTAAAAAGTCACAAGGCCAAACATTGTCCATTTGTGGGTTGGATCTAGAAAATCCGTGTTTCTCACATTGCCAATTATATGTCGCATGTTCTCGCGTTGGCAAACCATCAAGTTTGTTCATTTATACATCTCAGGGATTGACGAAAAACATTGTTCATCAACTCACATTAAAATAAAAACTTAACAAACTTTATTTATTTTAGTATTAAGATTAAATATTTATTTCAATATCCTTTACTTTTTTTGCATTAATATAAACACAACTGTTATATTAATTTTTTACATTAATAAAAATATGACCGCTAAAAGCAGGCAAGCCAACTCTCGGGCAGGACAACGTCTGCCGGGTCCGCTAGTAAATTGTAGGTATTGATTCAATGTATATATTAGGTGTGTATAAGCATATAAACATAAAGAAATCCACGTACATCTATAGTTAAAAATTATAAAATTTTCAGGTCGGTATTCGAACTGTGAACCCTATATTATACTGTATCATCTGTATCATTCGTCCATAATTTGTCTAACAGCCTACATTATATGTTTCATACACCATACATTTATACCGAATTTATTCCAGAGATTTTTAATGAAGTGACACTTAGGTGGTTCTTCCATGGAAAACAGTAGTAGGGCTATGCCGATTGTGGCACAGATGATATGCATCGGTGTTCGGAGGCACCAGCCACCTCGGTTGTCGAGGTGGGCGATGGGCGGCGGCCTGGGGCAGCCATGTTGTGATGGCACCCGATCACCGTATTGAATGTTGTTGACTTTAACCTTCACCCTGTGCTCATAACCTTGAATAATATTGAAACCAAAAAATTTTAACAAGTCGCAAACATCTAGAAAAATGTAAAGGTCGAGAAAAATATAATGTTACCCTACCCTACCTCTCGCTCACCCCCAACCCTAACCAACAACCCCTCCCCACCTACAACCTTTAGCAATTATTATAAAAAAAGAAAAAGTGAAAAAACCTAAAAAAATTGAAGAACATATAACGTTAACCTCACACTTATCCCACCACCCTAAGCTCACCCCCTCTCCCGAATCATAAAAAATATCGAGAAAAATCGCAAAAAATTTAAAAAATTCTAAAAATTGAGGAACATGTAGTGTTACCCTACCCTACCCCTCGCTCACTCCACCAAAACCCACCTCATCTCTCCTCACCACCACCCATCCCAAATTAAATGTAGCTCAGTTTTATCTTCAAGACTTACATATTTGTAACTGTCAATTGCTCCATATGCTCCGCAATCACTCTGCAGTAAGCTACACAAGCTCCGCAATAATGATACCTGTACCCGAAGGAAGATAACCCTACTACGGTTTTCCATGGAAGAACTGCCTAAGTGACACTTTATTAAAAATCGCTGGAATAAATTTGCAAGACTTTCGCGTGAAGTCGACGAACTTCAAAATTAACAGTCGTCTGCTCTAAATACTGACGATGACCTCATAAGGTCATCGTCAGCATTTAGAGCAGCAGAAAAGTAAACTTGTAATTGAGGATGAAACAGAAGGTGAAAACGATCATGAAAACTGCACTGATGATGACTTGACGACAGTGAAGGAGCTAAAGGCAATGGCGAATTTATCGTTGCACTGACACACCCCTCCACCACATTTGCAACAACAAGCAACATGAAGAAAGAAGAAGACGCTGAGAATAGTGGTTACCTATTTCCCGAAGACCCGAATGAACTTGTTGATANAGCAACATGAAGAAAGAAGAAGACGCTGAGAATAGTGGTTACCTATTTCCCGAAGACCCGAATGAACTTGTTGATATACTCGGACATTGGGTTACTTTTCAAGGTGGAGATTTCTCGCACACTAACCAAATATCTTCAATCGTTAGACAACTAGAGGGGAAGAGTTATATCGCATGATGTGGGGAACTGCTTTCTTCTTAAAAAGTAATTACAAAATAACAATAAATTATCATTGTAGAATTATATTTTTTTTAGTGTTTTGTGTATTGTAGCCATTCATCCCTCACAACTTTAAAGTGGCGCTGTGAGCACTCAACTATCAAGGGAACTATCCGCATGTAGAATATTAATAAAGACTTTAAGTACAAAAAAAAATGTATGTATAGTGGACTGCATTCAAAACATTACGTCTGTCGTCATGTACAAATTAAGGACAGTTGGGGATTTTTTTAAAAAATATATATGGATGGGGGACAGATGACCAACCCATAGATTCAATATGAATTGATTATTGATTGAAGGATTGGATGAAAAATTGATGGGAAGATTGGAAGATTGAGGGATAGATTGTGAGATCGATGGAAAGATTGCGAGAGCCATCGAAAGATTGATGGAAAGATTGCGAAAGATTGAAGATTGAAAGATTGTTGGGGATTGTCGAAGGTTAATTTTAATTTTGATAATTATACCTATTTATAAAAGAAATTTCCAAGGATTAATATTTTATCCTATTAACCAAATAACATTTTGGTTAATAGTAACAACAACTACACTATTAACAATAAGAGGAGCAAAACCAGTAGAAGATCCATACATTATTATAAGACAGGTATTAACATTCATTTCTTTTTTCTACTTTATATTTTATAATATAATTAAAATATATGTGCGTAGCTGATTGCGGAGCGGATTGGGATTTATCGAAGGATTAGTATGTGTTACTGTTCATGAAGAGTAAGGGAGATAAGACTGTTTATCAGAGTCTTAAATTCCAAGTCTCAAGNATTAGTATGTGTTACTGTTCATGAAGAGTAAGGGAGATAAGACTGTTTATCAGAGTCTTAAATTCCAAGTCTCAAGGGTATAGCACTATTGGTATTTCAATTAATGCCAAGTATGTCTATATAAGCGTTGGTAGATGCTGATCCATACCATGATTATAACATACCTGTTCATAGAGTCGTTACTAATATGATGGGACTTGGTTTAATCATATATACATTAAAAAACTCTGAGTAGCATACTTATGCCTTCAAATCCGTCGAGACAGTGATAAATTTACAGATTCCGACATTGTGTAATAATTAGATTTGAAGAGAGGAGGCCGGAAGTGTAGTTGAGAGAAAATTTTGTATCGTTCTACAATATCATATGTGTAATTTCAGTAGAAATAAAAAAAAAGGAATATTTTAAATCGGATAATAAATACAGATTTACGATTTGACATACCCTATGCCTATAAAACCAANAAAAAAAAAGGAATATTTTAAATCGGATAATAAATACAGATTTACGATTTGACATACCCTATGCCTATAAAACCAATGGCTACCAGAAACATACATATTTGCTAGAATAATTAGTGAGCGTAACTGCTGAAAACCTTCGGATACATTCTACAAACTCGAGGCGAAGGCTACCGAGCATCCTCTGAGTCAAACCGAAGGCTGCCGATCTCGTCGGAGTCAAGAGGAAGATCGCCAGCTACAGCCACAGCCACAGCAACACAGCTCCCATTTAAAATGCATTGCACCAGACTCGCCGTATATATACTACTCTTAGAAAACATATATTTCGAAAATAATATAATTGAATCGGACTGCTGAGGTACAAAATGTAATAATAAAATAAAATTACCAACTTCATTAATAAAATAACTTTAAATAAAAAAAATTGATAGTAAACAGGAAGTAACCAAAATATTGGTCCACCTACACTATCCAAAAGTGATTAATCAGTTTTCCTCCATTAAAGGTAAAAAAAATGCACTACAAGAACCCATATATACAATATTCTTCAGCGTACTTTGTAAGCCCAAATATACAGTTCTCAATACTTTTTCCCATTTCAGAAAATATGCGATTCCTTATAATTACCAGTCTGCATATACATTCGCCTATGAAACATGTAATTTTTAATATGCTCTGGTGAAGAGTGACGTAGCTACTCAGCGTAGAGCCCTATTAGTTTCATATATATTTTGCTAAACAATGTCGCATGCCATAAAAAGTAATTTTAATTATTTATAAACATTCAAGAAATGAGCAAATAAAATCTTTGACATAATCAATTATTTCGTGCAGTTCATATACACGCTCAAACATTTCTGTTTCTTTGCTAAATATACATATATGCAAACAAACACAACACTCACATTTTACTGGAATATGCAATGTAATCGAAGACGCGATTCGGGATACTCTTTGACTGCGATGCTGTTGAAACCCAAAAGAGTGGACAATTTGGCTACCCAGTCTTTAAATTAAAAAGCGCAGTGCTTCCATATTTGCAAACATCCTCCTAGTGAGCATTCAGAAATTTCTTAATACGTTTTTTGGCCTATTAGGATATATTATCCAGGGCACTACTTCTCTGTTTTCTTATCCACCACCCATAAAATTCACACGCCTCCAAAAGGACACCTCATTAATTAAATACAAATAATACAACTATCATTATAATTACAAATTTATCCAACTAAATTATATCCAACTGTATGACTTATTTTACAATTCGATTATTGAATGGATACCTCCAAATCACTTCTGGCACCAGTGATACAATTTATCAAAGTCAGTGGACTTAGCGAGGTTCCTTAAGGAATCGAGGTCTTAATTGAATAAAGGATTTAATAATAATTTCCTAATTTAATCACAAACACTACAAAGAACTTACTTTCGACCTAATATCTTACAATAAATTGCTATCACTTGTTATTTAAAACTAGTGTTTACATAATCGTCAATCACCTCACAGGAATTAATGCAATCAAATAACCAATAGACCCACCAAATACAGACATAATTGTTATAATTATTATACTCTTTAATATAACTCATCTCAGACCCAATAAACAGTGTATGAATCCCAATTTAATTTTTTTATAAATGATATGCCCATATTTGACAATTCCAATATTTACAATAAAGTTCGTACATTCGTACAGCCCCACCTTAATTCAGTCCAGATTCCACCGGTCCAGAATGTTCTAGAGCGCTTCGAGCACTCCCATGCACAGAAGCCCTCTCGTCCGTTCACACCACATACATAAACGTCGCCGTCGTCTCGCATCCTCCGCCGTCTACCGTCCTTTTCGCTGATGTCCCTCACTGCCCCACAATATCACGATTTCCAAAATTCAGCCAGATGACTACCACAAAAACTGCCAACTCTCCAGCTGCGGGGGTTTTTATAGGGACGTCGGACCTATCCCAGAAACGTTTTTACATGTCTGACTGCGACAAGGAAGGAGATTACCAGAAGTTCAATTCAAAAGCCCATGGCTTCTACAGAAGGGTTGGGAAAGGAGGTGCATGGTCAGGCAGTTGTCAATCATTCCATTCGCCAGGCGACTGTNTGGCTTCTACAGAAGGGTTGGGAAAGGAGGTGCATGGTCAGGCAGTTGTCAATCATTCCATTCGCCAGGCGACTGTACGGATGGCCAGGTAATGGTGACTCACTGCCCTTCCCTCAAACACCGCGAGACGGCCACACCCGCCTCGTGCCCGGCACGGAGGTCTACGCATAACAACATTGTCCTTTCTTGTTGTATTTGTAACACTTAACCATATCAGCTGGACACCAGTACCACGGGTGTACAAAGGTTATGCCACTTTTCGCACAATTGCTCGAAATTAATTCCGTTTTTGAAACCAACCGTCACCTGTGTTCGCCCTTATGACTAAAGACTTGTATCTATTTGTGTTTTGTCTCTGAGGTATCTTGTAATGGTCCATGTTACTACGTGTGGCATCATAAATAGAAATGTCTTACTGCCTTAATACCTGTTATTGTTTAATCAACTTTGCCTGTTATGTGTTTACTGCTTTTTCCATAGTCAATTACATGACACATCTGTAGTATTTACAACAGTTTGTTATCGACAACTCTAATGACTAACAAGGCAGTAATAAGCTCGGCGTACAACTTTTGCGATCCACGTGTCTCATTGAGTTTGAAAATGTAGTTGATGAATGTGTCATCGGTTTATCTTCCTGCTGACAGCACTTGAAGGTTTTAACCCACCCATACACTATGTTTTTTATTACTGCTAAACTCTCATCGAATAGGTATTTCACCTTGGTTTGCAACTTCTTCTTTCTTCAAAACAGATGAATCCAACATATCATCTGTCCCGAAACCCATACACCAGAGCAACACACTGACATGTCTTCCGATTTATCTAGTAATCCGGAAGCTAACCGGAATCGCTCGAAGCGTTTGATCAGTTTGGATCACTCCAGAGAAATATGAGAAAGTAGAATTTTTCGGGTGGCACATTTTGGAACTGAGCCATAATCGCCATGTATTTGTTTCTCATGCATAAGTAGGTTGTCACTTTTGTCACTAGTTTTCCACTACCATTACAGGTGCATGCCAGTCCTGAATAAACGACGTGGGTGCGTGATAATACGTACTTGCTGCTGTGATTTACATAAGATATGTGGTGTTATTATATCATGCTGCATATCTGATACCATGTAGCGTTTACAGTTTCCAACATCATGCCCGCTCGTTATTGTCTAACCTTGTCCAAGCCTTTAAACCTTTACACTCACATAACACTGTATCAAGGAATTATTATATCGTGTAAAGTAGGATGTGTTCTGCTGGAAATGTTAACTGATTCTCGTGTCAGAAAAAGTGTGACAGAGCAGTGGAAAAGTGAGCCAAGGCCTGTTTTGAAGGTCAGATACTGAGCAATAAATCTCAACCAGAACAAATGACAAGACGAGAAATGACAGAAGGTCCATAGGACCTTTACATAGTTTTGACTTTCTTCGTGCTGTGACCGATTATTACAATACATTTTAGAGATTAAATTGTGCCTTCAATTATTTCACAACCTTTTATGAGACAAATGGAAATCATGTTTTAATCAGTACGGATTTTTTAAATCTGTCAAATTAGATAATGGAACACAATTTGAATCAAGTGATTTTAAACATTCTTATAATGACATCGTAAAGCTATTTCCTCTACCTCCGAACTGGCGGCAAACTAGTGGTTAAGAAAATGTTTTAACAGAAACCTGAATAAAATTTTTAAGATCTCTCAAATTATAAATATATACTACAGAAAAACAATTTAATAGGAAACAATATGTAGATGCCAAGCGACATGCGAAACCTACCAATATAAGAACTGGAGGCACAATTATCAGGAAAACAGATTTTAAAGACAGTAAATTTGAAACGACGTTTAATGGAGAAAAATATAATGTTTCGTATGGGAAAGGACCAAACTTTACAGTATTAGCATCAAATGGCCAGAAGATTATTTGTCACTAGCTGTACCCGCGGCTCCGCTCGCATGGACTACAAAATTATTGTTTAGGTTTTTTTTTTTTAATAAGGTCCCCCCNCGAAAGTAAATTTTTTGAGGTATTTTCTCGCGATAAATAGTAGCCACTATCAACTTTCAGCCGACCAACTATTTCTGTGCAAGAAATTACGTCGATCTGTTGCTAGGTTGCGACGTTGCATTGTTATTGCGTTTATGTACATTTTCTTTTTCCAATATGAATTTCCTCAAGAGAATGAGAAATTTTCTCGGGATAAAAAGTAGCCTATTTCACTTCCCGGCCCTCCAACTATCTCTGTGCGAAAATTGACGTCGGTCCGTTGCTCCGTTGCGACGTAGACGAAGGACAAACAAACAAACACACTTTCGCGTTTATATAATAGTTATGATATATATATATATATATATATATATCAAGGGCAGATATATTTTTCAATTATGTATCAATCGATAAGTTATTTTCGATATCGATGCTTATCGATAAGTATCGACATATCTATAAGTATCGATCTTTCGATGTATCGAGCATTGACGCCACATCGTACCCCGAACGCTAATTTTCCTAAAAAAAATTTTTTTTTCAGGGAATGAGATATTTTTTCGGGATAAAAAGTAGACTAAGTCAACTTTTACTGCAGTAAAGAAGCGCAGCCGCCGATCTTTCGTGGTACGGCCTGAGCGAAGTAGCGCAGGGGCAAGCCAATACATTCGCGTTTGGGAGGACCACGGTTCGAATCCCAGTCCGGCCATTCTCAATTTGGCTTTCCATGGTTTCCCGAAATCGTTCCAGGCGATTAGAGACATGCGCCCAGTAAATTTGGTAATGGAGGAGGGAAAGGTTTTTATCTTTGGTAAAAATACTTATTAGTATTTCTATGTTATAGATAGATATATGCTACCGCAGAGTGTTTTTAGTTCTTTTTATTCTACACAATTATTTACTACATGATATTGTTCCATCTTTAACGGTTTAGACAGCGCATTGCAAGAGAGCGCGCTGGTGGCAAACTTTTTTCCGACCTTATTCACTATTATTATTGTTTGTAAATTTTTTGAGATATTTTTTTTTTTTTTTTTNGTTAGCCATCCCGTTAAACACTGGCCTCAGTTATTAAAGTTACTTTACGTTAATGTATGCTAGAAAGTTATTAAGAAAAATTATTAATTATGGCCATGGCTTGTATGTTACTGTGTAAGGTTTTTAATTAAGCTAAACTAATATGATTATTAAACTTAACTTAGGGAAATTTGGAAATCTTTATTGGTATTGAGGGACTTGAGTTTGGTTTTTATTTCGGGGAAAAAGGGGAGTACCCCCTGTAAAAAACCCCTATTGTATTGGCTTTTTATTTATTTTAATTGGAAAAAGTGGCCAATATCACCTTTCAGCCCTCCAACTATTTCTGTGCAAGAAGTTACGTTGCTCGGTTGTGACGTTACATTGTTAACGTTGCATTGTTGACGTTGCATTGTTTACGTTGCGTACTTTTTCATTTTCCGATAAGAATTTTAATAAGAAATTTAAACGATATATTTTCTCGGGATAAAAAGTTACCTATGTCACTTCCCAGTCCTCCAACTATCTCTGTGCATAAAATCACTTCGATCCGTTGCTCCGTTGCGATGTGAAAGAGGGACAAACAAACATCCAAACACACTTTCGCATTTATGTTATTTGACATTCCATATTTTTCAAATGTCTACCGCAAGAAGGTGAACTGACAAAAATTATGATTCTGAATAACTCTCTCCGAATTTACATTTTCCAGTGAGGATAGGAAAGGACGGCCTAGGTAAGATGACTCAGACAAGAGACTGAATGTTACCAAAAAATTTTAGATTGCAATTTTTGTTTCCTTGCTACTAAGCAGTTATACGCCGAATAATTGATACATATTATTTAATTAAAATTTTTAATGGTATATTTGATTTTTTGCCTAGGAATTGATGTATGTACAAGACGGAAGTTGTTCTATGTTATGAAACGCATGAAAAATGTTTGCAGGATTATGCTTTAATGGATATTTTGAATAAACATAAGTTATGAAAATATATTTGATGTGGAATTTATTTCAGTAATAATTTTGCAACAGCTGCAAAGGCGAAATCAACTGCATCGGTTTGGTTGCACCAACCTAACACTACACAGTTTATAAAATAAATACTTTAATATATAGGATGAGTTAGGATAAAGTGTGTTAATTTTGGCAGGTGCTACAGTACGAGAAAGTGAATCAAAAACGTATCCTGATATTATTTTGATAAAGGGAATATTGCGGCAATTGTGGGCACTTGTAAATCGATTTGAAAATTACGCTCCTTTGCAAATATCAGAAACAGTTTGAGATCATGCAACTAAAATTTGAACACTGCTAAAGAAAAGTGAAATCTTGACACCGTGTGGGAATGTGGTGGCAATATCACCCATTATACAGTACCTACATGGGGTTGGCGCCCTTTTTGGCGTCTAATTTCTAAACACTGTGCTGTAGTTTATGTTTGGTAACGACAACGTAATTAGCTTGTGAAAATCAACTGAAAAAGATTGTCTTATCAGAACTAGCTTAGTTCAACCATTTTCAAGATAACAGTATGAGTATGTTGAAAGTAGTGCGTACTAATGCCTGAGAGGTATGCAGCCTGATAGACAGTGGAACCTTAAAACCAAACGTTTTTCGTTTATACATGCATACAGTCTAAACAACATATTCACCAGTCCCTTCAGCGTAGTTTTCATGCATGCACGGAAATGGAATTAAAAAAAAGGGGGGGGGGGAAGACTCAAACTTTGAGCATGTTCTGTAACCATGGAATCGTTCAATACATCTGTTTGCACTGATCAAAAAATTGTATAATTTATGTTATATGTGATAAGCTAACACACCTTCACTAACATCGATATATTTATAACTATGCATAGTAAATAAGTAATAACCATATTGCACGGAATAATCTACTCATGTCATTGTTCCAATATGTTACCACCACTGTTATTTAATACAACAAATATGTCTGCATATCAGGAATTTGTTCCCATCTTTTAAGACAAACACGTGGTTATTTCAACAATAGATAAACCTGAACATGTCGCAACAAGAAAACGTTTTTTTTTGTTTATTGACACGTTCTGTTTACGTTTTCGTAACGAAAAATGTACCGCGGCATAGTCTTTCAAAGTTAAATGATGTGTGTTTATTATCTGTTATTTTATTTTTTAGGTAAATGTGTAGCTGACACATTATTGCAACAGAGGATACAGCCCGTGTTTGCAGTGTCTCGTGACAGCCCTGCACCTCTGTGGTAACATGTCGTGTAACTTTCCTAATCAGTAACTAGGCAGCTACGGGTCTGTATGCATGTACAAATATAAAACATCAGGTTGTAAGGTTCCACTGCGTGTCAGGCTGCATATCTCTCAATAATTAGTATGCACAACTTTCAACATTCACATACTAATATCTCTAAAATGGCTAACCTGAGCGAGTTCCGACAAGACAGCCTCTTTTTGTTGATTTACACATGCTGATTACGTTATAGTTACAAAACATGAACTACAGTACAGTGCTTCAAAATTAGAGGCCAAAAGAGGGTGCCGAATCTAACTGGGCACTGCAGACGGGACGATATTACCACCACATTCCCGCAGGGAATAGTTTCAAATGGTGTATGATATTTGTAAAGAAATATAATTTTCAACTCTATTTTCAGGGGCTGCCTCAATTTTGCCTTTATTAAAAAAAAAAAAGAACAAAATACATGTTCGACTTAATTTCTCATAATTAAAACACTTCCTTAATTAAAACACTCCGCATTGACTCACTCTGTCTAAGAATCGGCACGATGTTGCGAGGAAGAAACGAGCAGGATCTGCCAGATTGCTCACCATATCCTGTGGGTCGGCAGTGTAATGGTGTGTTAATCTATATAGTGAGCGAATAAAGCCCCCAAACTCTCTGTGAATCCAGGCTGGAACAAGGAACCCAATAACGACTCATCAGGCCAGTCGCGGCAGTATTACGACAACGTATCACAGGGTCACATAAATTTAATCTAAATCCAGTTGAAGTTTTTCGCATTCGAGCATCGGCTTGTCGTTTGTCCATGCTTAATAGAGTTTGTCTGCATGTTATTGACTTTGCCTGCGAGGGTAAAAAAAATACGAAAATTAGGCAGTACTTTTATTATTGTCTGCTATCCCTTAAAAATCGCCACGATATAGGATGTTCACGGTAAAGTGAGTACTTTTGAACTTTTGAGACACTAGTTACGTTTTTCTTTAAGCCATTTTTTATTATTTAACCACCTTTTTATAATATATATTGTCATGTAAGTAATGAACAGAGTGTGCATATTCCACCGCACTCGGAAATTAACGTCTAAGGATAAAATTAAATATATATTTATTGACTATTATTCCAAATAAGATGGCTCTCAAAAGTGCTCTTTTTACCGCGAAGAGCCTATAATGCTATGATAACCATGCCTACCTAAGAGCTTATTAATGACTTCGTTTTACGTGCTATTTTTTTACGCTTCTACGGTATAAGACAAAGTCAATAAAACGAGCTCGCTCTCCCATCAGTTAAAAAATATGAATAAGCTCCTTGACCTGTGAGAACTTGAAGCTTATGTAATGTGAGCGTATCTAAAGCATGGAGGAAGTAATTACAGGATATGCCATACTATAACATCATTGCAGCTGCATTTTCATCCATCGCCTTAGTGTGATACCCAAAACATTGAAAATGTTGAGGCAGGTTTCTGTATTTAATACATGTAAAATGTGACAGTTTTTTTTTAAGAAAGGCTAAATAAATATCAACATGCTCTGATACAATAGTTTTATTTTAATTTTGACAGGTTAGGTTTCCAATGTTTTGGGTGTCTTAACATGGCGGACAGGCTACACCATTTTATCATGCACATTCCCAGACAAGGCCATACCTTGATTTAAATACTGAGAATAAAATATATGATGGGACTTATGCGCTCAAGGAAAAGACTGATTCTGGTGTGAATTTTAACGTTTATGAACAAAGCAGCGTTTTGTAGTAGTGTAACCATATTGTTCTGGCCGCATTACAAAACGCCTGGACCTGGCTTAGTGCATTATTGACGTGTACTAGCTACGTGTCTACATGTGGGAGCGGTGGGAACCTGCGATGAGCGTCCAACGTGGCTTCTGCACCGGAGTCCTGAGTTCGAGTTTCAACTCGCCTGGTGTCCTTAGCCACTCCGTGTGCCAGCCCACTATGTGCTTCTTCCGCAATGGCGATCGTGGTNACGAGCGTCCAACGTGGCTTCTGCACCGGAGTCCTGAGTTCGAGTTTCAACTCGCCTGGTGTCCTTAGCCACTCCGTGTGCCAGCCCACTATGTGCTTCTTCCGCAATGGCGATCGTGGTTCTTGTTCATCGTCAACTGCACCCAGGTTACCCAAGCAGAGTATTGCTGATATGACTTACCTCTATCCTCGTCGACTGTTTNTTCATCGTCAACTGCACCCAGGTTACCCAAGCAGAGTATTGCTGATATGACTTACCTCTATCCTCGTCGACTGTTTCATGATTGTTAGAGAAATCAGCTTGTGGTGAGATCGTAATGGCGTGCCTGGACTGATGGACTGCGCGAGTGTTTTCAGCCATGAGAAGTGGATTGAAAGGAGTTTGAAGATACTGTCTATGTGATATTAACTGTGATGTGCACATTTTTCCTGGTTTGTGTTGTTTGTTATAGATCATTCTCAGAAACCAAGATGTTTGTGGTGTATATAATAAAGACATATGGTTAATTACGTGCTTAGTGTTGTATATAATTTCATGTTACTTAATTAGCAGTATGTGTATAGAGTTATTTGATTCCTTTCGCATTATTTGTCATGCGTCTTAAATATATTCATAAATATTTATTTTAATATTTTACTTGAAAGCCCTCAAACCTAGATAATTAATTTATAAGTTTAATAACAATCTCATTAATTTTATTTCTACTATTTACGATAATGTGGACACATTGTAGTCCCATTAAACTTGAGGAAGTCATTGTACTCCGCCATCGTGAGTAGTGAAATTTACTTCACTGCCATTGAGGAATTACTAATAAGGACATTGAACCAACCCTCTCCCTCACCATGTGCCAATTATTCGCAAGAGTAATTGGGTAAAAGAGGTCATGGTGCTGGTCACAACAGGAACACCATCAACAACATTGTTCACTTCAGCCGCCTAGAACTGCTTATGTAGACTAGACAGAGTCTTGCTGGAGAGAATGTACAGGCAGTAGTGGGATTTGTTGACGTGTGTTCGTGGTCCATGTCAAGATTTTCCCCTAGATGGCGCGAGACTCCATTGCTCCATGGTGTGCCGTGTCACCTCGCAGGAGAGTCGCTGTGATGTGAACTCTGTGCATACAATAATCTAAGCACCCTGGACGTCTGCGGTAGGATCGTCTTCAGTGTAATGCTATCAATGCCGATAGCTGTCATATCTCTTTAATTGTACTCGAACCTCAAGAAATCATATTTATATTTTAATCCTTGATTTTACCTGGGTGCCTTTCATTTATCTACTGCAGAGAGATGTTCTCTGTGCGTTAGTGGTGGCAAGTAAACAGCGACAACTTCGCGTTCGGTAGTTTCCAGAATATAGTGGAACGTAGTTTTTCCTTCTTAAACTATGTTTTAACTCCAAGTGGAGAGTTAATAGCCGACTGTCACATGCGTCAGATTCGTACTACGGGAATTTAACCTTAACCTTCAGCTCGCCATTTGCTGTTTGAAGAATAGAATATGAGATTCCGTTTCAATGCGATCGTGTATGGCGGAGCCTTCAATTACTATGTAGTTATTGGCCAGCAAAGATTAGTTATTGCGCTCCAACCAGGATAGTTTTTTTTTTAATATATCCACGCGTAATTTTAGAAAGGGCGGAAAGGTCGTCTTTAAGTGCAGCAAGAGGACGACGCCTTCAACATGCGAGTCCATGTTTGTCCCTTGGTCCTGAACTTCATTAACTTGTGAAATTTCTTGGGTTAGCGTATTTTTATAACATCAGTGGTCCTTTGCATTGGAATCTTCGTTTACCGACGAGACAGCCAATTAATTTGTGGCGTCTACTTCTAGGTAACATTACTGGCATGAATTAATTTTGTTCTCGTGATGAACTAATAATAACTTACTCACGAAACTTGTATTATCACACTGGCATAATGTAACAGTTTTTTATATTATAATTAGTCTCTTGAGGAATTTGAAAATTAAAATAGGAGTGATATTTAAATAATTTTGCCGGGTTAATTTTATTGGCTTTCGTTATGGATGTCAGTAAAGAATGTCACTTTATAGTCAGTGCAAAGGAATCTCAAGAGTGAACCGGCGCTGCTAAAAGCATCAAAATTGTTTGTTTCCTAAGTGTAATTGTTATGAACACGATATATCGTGTTCTTTATTATTTTTACTTTTAAAACAAGGAAAATAAATGTGTTCCATTTGTAATTATAGTTCAAGAGGATCCACTGTTG
>NQII01001589.1:0-25263 GCA_002778355.1 Clitarchus hookeri | reverse complement strand
CATGGTACCCACCTATCTTTCTCCTGTAGCATTTTCTAATAATGCATGTAACAATTTTTAATTCTTTCCTGTCGAAAGGGTTTTTACGGTGTCTTTGCCGGTTTTTCCCTTTCTCTTCTAGATATAGTTAGTTAACTATAAGTACCTTAGGGAGGTTTTTCATGGCCAAACTCGGCCATGGGAAACCCAATCCCTCTTTGCCGCGACGCACGTCTCCTTGCATGTTTTTCCTTTCCTTGTAAGCGTAAGGGGTTAGCCCTGAGACGCAATAATCCCGTTCCTACCGCGGACTAGCATATAACACTTAGTTTTAGAGTAGGTTAGAAAAAAAAACTGTAGTTCAAGAATATATCGTACTGAAATGTACAAACTTTCAATTTTGTATGTCTGAAATTGAAAGGAGACAAAAGATAAAAAGTATTTTTTCCTTCACGAAAAAAAAACACTTAATAACTTATTTTCTAAAACAATTTACACATCATTAGCTTGCATGCTAAAAATTGTTGCCATAACTAAATATAATTTCACCATCAGCCATCTACATTTTTCAGAACATTAGGTATGTGAATGCTTGGTATGATGAGAAAGTTGGAGTTTTGAAGACGTGTGGAAGTTCGTGCGGTTGCCTATGTGATCTTCCTGAGGAAGTCCTCGAGAGCATTCAGTCGCCATAACAGAGCTCCAGATTTTGTAATCGTGATTTATATAATGTTTTAAGATTGACCACGTCTCGATAACTTTAGGTTCTCATTAGAAAACTATCAAGAGTAAATGCGCGGAAATAATTATTGACGTCTTGTTGGCTTGTCTTGATAGACAACAACTATAGCTGAATACCGTGCACACAAAATTGCAGTAACATGGTGCAAAATACTTTCATTTTAATTAATTACATAATTTTTAATTTTGAAGAGCTATTCAACATGGCAGTCAAATTCGCAAACACACTATTCTCGTCTGCATAGAAATGTACAGGAAAATAAAGATCGTGTCTACGTATGATCATAGCTTTGTAGAAGAGTCCGTAACGAAAATTCAATCATATAGTCCATTCATAGTTACATCCGACATTTCTAAACCCCTGCTAGAGTTCTGATCGGGCTATTTTTCCGCCTCATGCAAACTAAACTTAACTAAATTCTAGAAAATCACACTAAAGGACAACGCACCGTATTTGTACGCACCCAGTTAAATAATATTATGCATGAGAACTATTTCCTAGTAGGCATTACAACCACATTTATTTCACTCTGTTTTTATTGGTATTAATTACAAATGAAACATTAAAATTAATGGATAGAATATCAATAAAAATTCAATTTAATCAAAAATAAGATAATTATATGTTAACAGAATTATAAAACGCTTTTGATATATGGCACATTTAGGAAAAAATTAAACACGTCATACGTGGGGTGGTTTGAAAGGTTTGATTACAAAAAATGAGAATAAACCGCAAATAGTATATAGCTGAAATTCTTAACTAAGTAGGCTACAGAGTTGAGAACAGAATTGTTGATAGTGTAGTGTGTACCAGTAGTAAAACTTTAAATGGTATTGATTCGTACTCGCTGCTTGGACAGCCCTGCAAGGGGTGGGGCGGAAGTGGTTCAGTGGGGCGATGAGAGCGATTCACAAACCACACACGTCCGCGTGCGTGCAGCTGGTAACGCTCACCGCCAGCCAAGTGGAGACGCATGCATCGTAAACCTCTAAGGGTGGAATTCATAGTGAGCATATAAGCAGTACTTGAAACAAAAATTACTTATATTCGTGCTTAAGTATGTTTTTCAATTCATAGTGCCATATACAGGTAACGCTTATTTTGATAGCTTGAAGTAATGCTTCATGAAGCACTGCTTTATGAAATACTGCTTATCAGTATTCATAGTCACGAAATAAGTTTTACTTATTTCTCAAGTATTCATAGTCAAATAAGCATTGTTTATTCATGCATCAAAGTAGTACTTCATCACGTCTGCTTCGTTGTGAACTTAAGCACTGAATATTATGACTAGGTTATTCACGAAATATTTTTATTCAAACTGTTATTTCGTTCAAATATTTGACAGAAACAGGAAAATGATTTATATAATTATATGGGACAAATGGGAAAATTAAAATCCTACACTTTGATGTGAAAACATAACCTCTTCTCTTAACCTTTGTGTACAATGGATTTTAATTAGGTACTAGGACGATTTCTAACAATTTGTATACGAAGTACCTTACGACGCATAAGTATGAGCAATAAATCATTTTGAATACGTTTCTTATTTTTAATATAACCGCAGGTTCAAGTGTATAACAAGAAAACTGTAGGTTTTATAAAGAAATACTCCGGATCACTTGAATAAACTATTTATTAGTTTTAAGAAAGAACAATATAATTTCAACAAGGCACATAGCGCCATGACACAACAACGGTAGCTTGATAGCTAATCATTTGTTTACAGTATTGCCATCTTAAGAATATAAAAACTTTTAATATTGCATTGTATATTATATTACAACACCCACCCTCAATGCAATATTTACCTAAGTTTTACACAAATAAATTTACATGGTTACTCCACACTGATTAGTGAATTTAAAAATTAACTCTTTGTTTAGGGCTTTTGTAAACATATCAGCTAACTGTTCTTCAGTTTTTACATATTTCAGAGACACTCTACCTTTTATTATTAATTCTTTAATATAGTGAAATCTAATATCGATATGTTTTAACCGCTTGACACTACTTGTATTTGCAACCGATATTGCGGACTGGTTGTCACAAAAAATTGTAGTCGGGTCAACAATTTTTACCCTAAAATCATTTAACAAATTTTGTAACCAACATGCTTCACTAGCTGCCATACTAATTGCTATGTATTCAGACTCAGTTCATGAGAGAATTACAGAGCATTGCTACTTCGAACACCATGAAATCAAACAATTTGAATACATGAAACAATAGCCAGTGGTAGATTTTCTATCTCTGAGATCTCCTGCCCAATCAGCATCGCAGTAACCCACTAGCGATTTATCATTACATTTATAAACCAATTTATAATCAATAGTATGTTTTACATATCTTAATACCCTTTTTAAAGCCGTTAACAGTACATCGTTTGCATTGTTTTGGTATCGGCTTAATATAGAAACAGCTACACACAGATCTGGTCTTGTGCCTGAGACAGCATACATTAAGCATCCTATCATTTGTCTACATACATTTTCAATATTTTGATCTGTTTGGCACTCCTTATTTTCAAACCTTGTAGCATTAAAATTCAGGTCCACGGGGGTTAACATTGGCTTACAGTTTTCCATTTTGAATTTCCTAAATACATTTTCTAAATAGCTTTTCTGACTTAATTTGGTTACACCACTTTCTAAGTTTTGTTTGACATTTATTCCAAGAAAATCAGATACTAAACCCAAATCTTTCATTTTAAATTCTTTCTGGTGGCACCCTTAAATTACTGTAGCTTTCGAAGTATTCCACTGTATCCCCACACTTTTTATATGCAGTGCAATGGATCTCCGACCCTCGACTAGTATCTAGGTTGGCTATGCCACACTCCATACATCTCGGCCTGCATGGTAGATGGTTGTGTATGAACTCACCTCGGAAATTAGCTATTTTTATTTCGTGTGCAAACTTTTGTATGCCTATGTTTGTGAGATGACGATTGGGTAGTGACTTTATGACTGCATCTTTCACTTGTTCTTTCTTTCGTCTTCTATTTTCCTCTTCACCCCCACCTACATGGTACGGCCTTAGGTAAAGTCCACTGTCGTTTTGTTTACCTCTGGCCAGCGCCTCCATATGTCTATTGTGTCGAATCGCTTCGACCAACTGCTTACTTTGCTCCTTAAAGGCATTCACTGCTCTAGCTATACTGTTCGCACCTCCGATTAGACCATCTAGGGCGCCTAGTGATGGTAGGATGGCGCCTCACTCCACTACTTTGCGAGGTTGCCTTCACATCTTCCTTGTTTTTTTCTCCCTTCCAAACTGCAAAGCCATTCGCCTCTTGACTTTAGTTTTTATTATCTTGGACACACCCCCGGTAGCTAGGTATTCGCCAAGTTTGGACTTGGGTGACCTGACTATCGACTTGGCTTTTTCGGCGAGAACAGTACCTGCTATGTGCCTATCTTCCAACTTGCTACTGGTCGTGTAGGCAATATCGTGTTCTGTGCACACCTCATCTAACATATTAACAGGGATGTCCACACCAGCCAATCGCCGAGCTAGACATCTTCCAGGCCCGCAGTGCTTGTAGCCAGGAATGTGTGTCTCGAAGGGAAGGCTGTTTATTAGTCTATTCACCAGTCCGTGTCCCGCTCTTGACCTTACCTCTATGTGGCATCACAACAAACTAATAGCATTTTATATAAAAGCAAGCATTTATATGCTTTTTGAGACAGTACAGTTTGGTTGTATCACATATTCAAATATGGTTTTTCAGTGCAAAATCTACCAACAACAGTTTACCAGGAGTGATAACTTGAAGAGACATTTTGCTGCCAAGAAACATTCGTTTACCAAGAAACAATGCATAATGTCATCAGAAAACTTGTTTATGCTACCCCCTCGTCCTCAATTTCCACCTCCTCCTCAATTTCCTCCTCCTTCTATATATTTAAAACAAGCTGGGGAAAATATATTACAGATCGTCTAGCAAAATGTTATTCTTCCCATACACATTACTGCTGAGGATGAAGCTATCTCACACGAATCACGACAGGGCGAGCTGGTGCCAAGCACTTTGCGCTGTATCATAGAGGGATCGAGCAACTGCAAAAAAAACATGTGTGCTTCTCAGCCTTTTAGAGGAATCCAATGGTGTTTGGTTCGAGAATATTTACTTGTACTCGAAATTGCTACAACAGCCAAAGTACCTAAATCTAGCACAAATACTTTAAGCTGTGAATGGTCTATGCTATTGTCGATGTAGTGACAACGAAACTGTGGTGTCGCCAAGTGGATCTTTGTCAAACTCTGTGTTTGTTTTCGTCGAATTGGCATGTGAGAAGCAGTCGACCACGCAGCGATACTTTAGCATAGGCAGGCATGTAGCAGTGGATTCGTTTTACCTATGTTAAACTTATTCGCACATACCCAAACAGCTCCTGCATTATAACGCTGATCTCCTCGTTCTCTTCCGCATGGATGACCTAAATTTATGTCATGTTTACTCCGAAAATCTTAATACAAACATGACATTTGAAAAACTTAAGGCTTTGTTTGCATGTTGTTGGTGTGATCCTAACAGTTTTCTTATGATAGCTAAGGATTTCCCGCTTCATAAAGGCATTTATTGCAGGGGATTCGATCAGTTCATAACCATACATCAGTGAGCGATGAGTTCATCTCAAAGTTCGGGCATAGAGGTCTGAAGTGTACATCGGATAGCTGCGTTATATCTACCGGTGATGGTCAGTGTAGCTTAAGGGAAGCGTGTTAAGAATGTTGATGAGCCGAAACAGGGCGGTGATGCTGCTAATGTGTCATTTGTCAGGTCCATCACTTCAGAGGCTTTGCGGCAGTTGATGGCAATGAGGCTCATCTTCACATCCTGATGACTGATGTGAACCGACTCGCTACTTTAGAGACGAAATTCAATGCCATAGGAAAGGTTGTAGTCAGCAAGGTTCTTTAAGCATTGACTGCAAATATAGATACCTAACTTCGTGCATTAACGGAGAGTGTGAGGAAATGGTCTGCTTTAGACAGAAAGCTCTTGGCTGTGGAAGACCATCTAGTCAGCACAGCTTCAGTGTCTGCCAAGACAGATGTGCAAATTCGCACATTGACTGAGGTGGTGAGCTCTTTGTCTGCTTCAGGTGGTAGGCTCGAGGCTGCGGAGGGCCGGCTATTGGACAGGATTGTATATGCCTTGCCAGATACGAATTCTGATGATGAGCTATGGCAGCACTGCAAACACATTCGCGATGCAATTATACACCGTATAACTAAGTCAGAAGTAAGTATCACAAGTCTAATAAGGCCGAAGCAGTGGGGCCGCAACTAAAAATAATACAGTGTTTATATATATCATGCCCATTCTGCTTTTTAATTTAGTTCCGATGGGAGGCATTGCGGAAGATTCACATAGTGTAATTGAGAGTGTACAGCAGAAATATTTACTGGCTAAGCGAGCATGCATGGAGCATGACGCTACTTTGGAAGAGGCGTTCAGACCAATCACATCCAACTTGTTAATTTAAAACAAACCTTCCCACCATTGCACTGAAGCCTGAGCCAGACATCGAACCCAGGACCAAAACGAAGCGCAAACTACTTTCAGAGAAAATATACTTGGAAATGCAAAAGGAAAATCTAATGTTTGCAGAACGACTGTCCATAATTATTTGACATCGTATACTGCACGCTTTAATGATAGGACTTATGGTGTGTACATACGAAATTAAAAGTAGTTCTTGAGAAGCAAACATTTTTTCTACCTAACAATGTAATACAAGTTGGAGAATAAATTATTTGCGATGCACCGGGACTTTATGAATTACTTTTTAAACATAAGCCGCGAGGCTCTGCACCAATACAAGCGGTTACTTGCCTTTACTAGTGCGCATTTGTTAGATACTGAACCTGAAAGCAAAGCTTATAAAAATGAATCTCACTCAAAATTTGGCATTATTTTGCAGTTGTTTCCTGAAGTAGGCATGGTCACTGGCTCAGGCCTACAGATGAAAATTGATGAAGACAGAAGGATACCGAAATATGTTCATTGAAATAATTCTAAGGAGCTCGTATCATGCTTACGTCTCAGTGGGCCTGGAATAATTCCCATACGACAAAATTGTTAAGATTTTGGAAGAATTGCATGGAGATTGGTGTATACAGTCATGAGTCACGCTGACATCGCTCGTAAACTTCACAAACCTGCTACGTGCAACTGTTCCAGATGTAAAGTAATAGTCTTCGGACTGTGTGAGTTGTGACAGGCGGATTTAGTTGAAATGCAGCCTTACACTCGTATGAGTAAAGGCTTCAGGTATATACTGTTATCGATTGCTACAGCAAGTATGTATGCGCTGTACCCGTTAAAACTAAAAGTGGGAAAGGTGTGACAAATGCGATAAACACTGCTTTGAAAGACAAAGGACCACCTAAGTATTTGCATATGGACCTCGGAAGCGAATTCTATATTCCGACATTCCGCACCTTAAGGCAAAAACATAACATTAACCACTACTCCAAACATGTAGGAATAGAGGTAATAATTGTTGACCACTTTAACCTCACATTGAAAACTGTAATGTAGGAGAAATTCTCGGGGAAAGGAAGCTACAGATGGCTAAATATTTTACATGGCCTAATATCTGCCTATAACAGCGCAGTACATCATACGACTGGTATGTGCCCTATTGATGTCAGAAATGACTCGATGCTTCATACAGTTTTCAAGAACGAAAAGAAAATAGACACACGAAGGCCAAAAGCTCACGTCGTTGACTTTGTGCGAATATCTAGAGTTAAAGGCACCTTCACGAAAGGATACGTCCCCTCGTTGTCAAATGAACTGTACAGAGTTATTAAAACACATCATTATGAACCAAGGACCTATTATCTCGAAGACATGGAATCCAAGGAGCATTTTACGGTGAAGAAATTCAAATCACCAGGCATCCAAACACGTATCTCGTTGAAAACATTTTGATACACTAGGGGAAAATGGTGTTCGTTCGCCGGCTCAGTTTCGGAAAAAGAGTATGATTCTTGGATTCACAAGCATGACAATACAGATAAGTTTCAAGGAAGAGTGATAATGGCGAAGTGTGAAGTTCATTCACATGTTGACTGAAGAATATGTGTTGTGAAATGCAGAGTTGGGTAGATGTAAAACTGCTTTCTGTTTGAATAAATATGTTTTATATCATTAATATTGTGTTTTTCTTAGTGCATGACTTATCATGCAAATACAATGTATATTTTTGATGTAACTTCTGAGGAATTGCACGTTAACAAATATAGTATCGTAGCAGGCTTCCTTCACAGCTGCTGGAGGTCGGAGGTCACAGATGCTCCTGCTCACACTTCTGGCAGTGCGAGAGGCACCTGTAAGCCAGTATCCTCCAGTTGCTTGAAAACGACGGTCGCTGGGGAGGTGGTGGTTATGGAGAATAGATCCTAGACACTGGCATCCCTTCTTCTGGCGGTGGCTCGCCAGCTCACCCTCTCAACTGCATCGTACTGGCATGGTCAGAGGTCGGCCAGGAACGAAACAAGGCAGCTTTCCGCTAATAACATCCACTTGTTTGCAGCGGGCCTCCGTATGAAAAGTGTCACTGGGCGGCCAGACCATGCTATACAAACAACAGCGTGACAAGATTCTCAGTCTAAGCGCACTGTTGCTGTGGCTTCTAGAGCAGATCCTAAATGTCCCGGCATGTGATGGTGATCGTCGGGGTCGTGTGCGGGTGGCAGGAGGCTCATAGGTACTCAAAAAATTAATATTTAGTTTCTTCACACGCTGGATGAAGTACTTGGTTGTTGTTTCCCAAATACATTACAATCGGTTTATACTTCTTTTAACACAAAATTGCTTTATTTTGGTTAAATTAAACATTTACTTGCTCACCATAAATTTTAATATTTCATTTAAAAATCATACGAATAAAAATATTGAAAAAACACCTCCACTCCTTTGGAATGCCCAGTAAGAAATACTTTTTATAAAAAATATTGTTACACTGAATGTGGTGCATTGTCCCTTTGGTGTAATTTTCTAGACTCAGTTACGCATTTTTGCATTGCGCGGAAGAATATCCTGGAAGTAGAATTCTAGAAAGGCGTCAGAAAAGTTGGAAGTATCATAAATATTTTGGTTCGTGTTCATTTTAAGCCCTTTGGCTTGAGCGAAGAAGTAGAATCGTGCAATGGTCTCGAACATTGAATTTGTTATAATAGCAAAGACGAGTGTATGACTATAATTCCTGTACGTTGCGGTTTCACCAATTGTCTAGTGTACTACTTGCGACCAGACAGCAAACTGTCTACTTCTATAAACTGCTTAATGACTCAAGTTGGCGAGGAACAATTACGCCAAGTGTGGTCTACGCATATAATCAGCTACGAACTCAAGATACCTCACAGTCTCACCATTACAAGATGGACGGAGCACTGCGATGGATATCGCCACACCGCCATTTAGATTCGAGGGAAAACAACATGGCAGATGATGTGCTTACCGCTAACATGTGAAATCTTCCTGGCAACGCCGATGTGAAGATCACCACCGCCAGTCGTCATCTTCGCCTGCTACGGAGAGGTTCGTCAGCAGTAAAAATGTTTCATCCTTACAACTATGTTTCATCCAAGCCAAGAAGATGCGGACACCTACACAAGTTACTTTGTTGGCTACGGCAGAGTTATCGGTGATGAATAAATGCCTGCTGCGCCCGCAGTACACGATGAGACTTCTACACGGAAACGTAACTCCACCATCGAACTAGAAACCTGTAGCTGTAAGAAGAAAGGAATGTATCCAATGGAGGTTCCTGTTGACGAAGGCGAAGAGACTAGCTCATNTGTTGGCTACGGCAGAGTTATCGGTGATGAATAAATGCCTGCTGCGCCCGCAGTACACGATGAGACTTCTACACGGAAACGTAACTCCACCATCGAACTGGAAACCTGTAGCTGTAAGAAGAAAGGAATGTATCCAATGGAGGTTCCTGTTGACGAAGGCGAAGAGACTAGCTCATATGATACGCCAAACATGCCCAGGGGCCCCATTCTAGTTAGTACTGACACACCAGTTTTAATATTTTGCGTGAAAGATATTTTGAGGCGAGTTTTCTGAGATGTGCAAGATTCAGTGTAATTATTATTATTTTTTTTTGTTAAACTTGATGCAAACTTTTGTTTCGTCTCAGTTATATTTTTCAGTTATTTTTGATGTTAATTGCTTGTCATAATAATTTTTAGTGGTGTTCTTTGTCTCAGTAAATTTCTTATTGCAATTGATTTAATTACATTTTAACTAATGCTACTAGTTGCGTACATGTAAACATATTTTGCAAGTCTAAACCAAATGTATTGAATTATTGATGAGTGGAAAATGTAAAACAAAGTTTATGTAAATATCGCTGACTAAAACCTATGAAACCAAAATAATGTATTAAAAATTAAGATCACGATGTGTAAAAACGTATGTTTAAAAAATGTATAAAATGTTTGTACGAGTGTTTTCATTTCACGCCCTATTCATATAAAATATTTATTTTAGATAAAAAAGTATTTTTAATGAAATTAAAAAAATTTTAACTTATTAAGTATAAAAATTAAAAAATTCCTTGTACATGAAATCTTGTCTCTCAATAAATATGAAAGGTTGAAAATAGAAGAGCGAAAGTATATGTAATCAGACTTGCCTTGAGATAAAATTTTTAAAAGCACTAAGGATGGTATCTGGGGTTGCCTTCCCTTAGATGGCCAGAGTGCAGGCCACTTTCACGGTAACCTTCCCTCCTTGGGTGGTCGGAGTGAGGAGTAGCCTGCTGATTACTCGGTAATATAACTCCGTAATATTTGATTATGCCACATGTTCTTGACCTTTAACCATCGAAATTCATTTAATTCCTCATTTGTGCTTACTATAAAAATAACTGTGGTGTATTAGAGCAAACTCCAGTAATGTAGATATTTATGTAGGACCTCTCTCTCCACTATATACCGCACTGAAGCAGGTCTGGCCAGGGCCGACTCGACCTCTGCCCTCCCTTCCCAAATGCTACTACTTCAACAGCATATTTTTATGGTGTCTGGTTGAACGAACATGAGTAATAAACCAATAAGGAACACTGGTGGAGGTGAAGCGAACACAAGTAACCAACCAATGAGAAACACAGGAGGAGGGGGTGGAGGGGAACTGACTAATTAACGAATGAGAAACATTGACGGGGGTCAGTCGTCTGCTGGTGTGGTGCTGGGAGGACCTCTGGAAATGTAATTTTTGTAAATAATTTTTTAAATTATAAGTTAAATAACTTTTTCAATATTTTTAAATAATTTTTTTGTAAATTTTTAAGATTTAAAAAAAATTTAAAAAAGTTTGTTTTATTTTTTGGTTTTAAGGACTTTCAAGGTTACAGGGACAAGGTCACTTAGATCCAATATGGTAGTTGGGTGACTAACATGGTGGCCGGTCAGCTGTGTCTCCGATCTCGGATCTCGTTATGCCCAAGCATTCGAAATTTTAATTTTTCAAACTTTTTGTTTACATATTTTATTTTTTATAATTTTTTAAAAGTTTTTAGATTTTTTTGGGGATTTTTTGGAATTTTTTTGGGTTCAATGTCAAAGGTAACTGGGGTCAAGGTCACTGGTCAAGATCAAGGTCACCGATATCCAACATGGCGACTAAGATGGCTGACAACCGAGATGGTGGACGGTCAGCTCTATTTTCGGACCCTGGATTCTGTGTATCGATATGACTTGTCCTATACCTATAAAACCAATATGTCCGCCACTGTTCTGCCCTTGAAAAGCGAGCTTCCCAAATCCTTCTGATGGATCGAAAAGTGAATTTGGGAGGCTCGTTTTGCAAGTGGGAGACTCGGTGCTTTTTGAGGGAAAAATGGAAAATTTTGAGTGGAAAGGGGAATTTTGAGAGAAAAATGGAAATTTTAAACGAAAAGGGACATTTAGAGGGAAAATTGGTTGATTTTAAGAGAAAAACGTAAAATTTTGAGGGTTAAAGAGAAATCTGAAGATGGCGGCGGCTGGCTTCGGCTCTGGTCCTCCATCCCCTTGTCACCAACTCATCTATTTTCTACTTCTTATCTCTACTCCCTACTATTGTTGTTTCTGGAAATAAGGAGACATTTCCAGATATAGGAACCTTAATAAATATGTTCCGTTTTATCACCCCTAAGAATTTGTAACACTTGTTCCCTGATATGCTATGTGCATACATAGATTTATGTATGTATGTATATATATGTATATGTGTATATATATATATGCAATGAATCACCTAAAACCTACCGCAAATATTTCTGAAATGAACGGTGCTATTGATGTGCAGGTTTCACAGAAGTGAAATTTAGACAAGGACTCATAACTGCAGCTCAGAAACAGATTTTAATAATTATTAGAATGCGTATTTCTTGAACTGCTGTAAGTGACCCATCCGAAGAAGTCGATGGCACTGTTAGCGTCATGCCCAAAGAAGTCAATGGCAGTACTGCGGTAGGTACTATTGCTGGACCCGCAACCTTTGTCTCCATAATATTTTATAATTGCTTCCACAAACTGAGGCGATTTATTTTTCACGTCAGCCGCTGTCAAACCAAACCTCCCAGCTCACCACCTAACTGCTTATAATGTACATGTATGCAAGCCATATGACGTAATGTTGAGATTGAATTAATCATATTACACCAATGAGACAGTGTGCAGACATCGACCTGCCAATAACCGAGTTGCCACGTGATTGCAGCTGGCCAATCGCGCGCAGGCATTAAGACAGCACATACGCGCATGCAAAGCGAACACGGCAGTCTGGCAGAAGGTGTTCACTAAATAGTAAGTCACGGAATGTTCGAGTAATAAAGTCCTGCTATTCACAGTGAAGTCCGAGAAATTATTGGTTACGTAATTGCGTATTTTGATAACGAAAAAGTTTCTGGCACAAAACGAGCAGCAGCTGCGACAGGGAAATCTATGGCTAAAATATGTAAAATACATAAGGAAATCAGTGTATAAAAACATACATATAAATAAGTATGTATACGAGGAAAAAAACGAAACACGAGTATGTAGCAGATAATTCAAAAAA
Organism: Clitarchus hookeri; assembly: GCA_002778355.1. Classification (NCBI taxonomy): domain Eukaryota; kingdom Metazoa; phylum Arthropoda; class Insecta; order Phasmatodea; family Phasmatidae; genus Clitarchus; species Clitarchus hookeri. The sequence continues at coordinate 12,463 of NQII01001589.1, read as the reverse complement.
TATTTTGAGATGACTTTGATTTGTGTGTTGTTCGACACACAATTCAAAAATTTATGCCCGCAGAAAAGAAGTACCTACTTTATAAAAGCTACTGCCTGTACTAAGAAAATACAAGAATGGCTCAAGGCAAATAATAATGCTTATGAAGAAGAGTTTTCTAAAGTAGAAGTACTTTACATTGCTAAATTTCATCCCCCAACTCCCAAGTATTATGTAGACGAATTTCTTGAAGCGGCCATAAAGTAGTCAGGCTTCCGCCATATTACTGTATTTGAATGTCATAGAATTCATCTGGAACACGGTCAAGCCTCGTGTAGCTGAAAAAAAATGTATCGCAAAGAGCCGACTAGATAAAAGCCTTTACAGGCCAAACTATAAACAGCATTTTAGATAACAGACTGGAAATTAGTAGTGTAACATGTAAAAAGAGAAGAAGCGGAATATTTGAAAAACAATCGTTGCATAGAAGAAGAAATAGAAAAAAATAGTAATAAGTGAGGGTGGTGACAGCGGTAGTGACAGTGAAAGCGATAGTTGCTGTTATGACAGTTATAGTCGTAGCAATTGTAGTGAAAAACTTATGGTACACTTTCAGTAGTCGGAGAACTTGCATAGAAGCGGCATGTTTTAAACGACGGTTATTTATTTGATTAACAGTGAACAGTAGTGTATAAAAGGGCATTCGAACGCAGGTTCATGACACGGAGAAAGGGAGGAGGAATGCAAGAGCAGGAGGAATGCATCCGCAGGAGAAGGAATGCATCCGCAGGAGGTCGGCCATGTTGGCAGCCATTTTGGCAGCCAGTTGGAGCATTCGAACACAGGTTCATGACAGGGACACAAGACAGGTGGAATGCAAGAGCAGGAGGAATGCATCTGCAGGAGGTAATTTTTCCCTTTTTTCCCTCAAAATGACTCATTTAAACTACTAAATTACACTTTTTCCCCCAAATATTCCCTTCCCCCCCAAAATTTCCCTAATTTCCCTCAAAATATAATTTTTTCAAAATAATTTCAATGAGTTTCAATGACTCCACAATGTGGCTAATCGACTCCTTTTTGGCAATGAGGAGNAGCAGGAGGAATGCATCCGCAGAAGGTAATTTTTTCCCTTTTCCCCCTCAAAATGACTTATTTAAACTACTAAATTACACTTTTTCCCCCAAATATTCCCTTCCCCCCCCAAAATTTCCCTAATTTCCCTCAAAATATTATTTTTTCAAAATAATTTCAATGAGTTTCAATGACTCCACAATGTGGCTAATCGACTCCTTTTTGGCAATGAGGAGCTGAGGAGTGGAGGAGCCTATGCCTATCATACTTCATCCTCTTGGATTCACAGCCTATGCTAACTTATGAGCATAGTTGCCCATAATTCCCGAACCGTCCATTTTGGAAGCCAGTACATTCTAGAACATATCAATCCATGATGTCCAGTACATTCTAGAACATTCCATACCATGGCGGCCATTTTGCCAGCCAGTAAATTAAAACTTACATAAAAAATGCATAAAAAATAATTGGTGGCCATATTGGATGAGGCATGCAATAACATGGCGGCCATTTTGGTGACCAGTAGAAGTTAGCGGCCATTTTGCGAGCCAGTAAATTAAAACTTATGTAAAAATTTTATTTAATTTTTTTAAAATAAGCGGCGACCATGTGTGCAGTAAGTACAGGTTGGCGGCCATTTTGTCAACTAGTACAAATTGTTTTCAATGGAGANGTTGGCGGCCATTTTGTCAACTAGTACAAATTGTTTTCAATGGAGACTGCCATTTTGTCAGTCAGCAAATAAAAAGTTATGTAAAAAATTATGTAAAAAATTTATTAAATTTTTTAAAAATTATCGGTGACCATATTTGCAGTAAGTACAAGTTGGCGGCCATTTTGTCAGCCAGTGAAGAAAAAATGTGTGTAATATAAGTATAATTTTTTTTTTAAATTATCGGTGGCCATATTGGATGATGCCACCCCTATGTAGCGGCAGCCANCCCTTCCCCGCGACAGCCAATGGCATCACCGCAGCGCATGCAATGAGGAGTCAACAAATGGCGTCCCCCTGCTCGCACCCACCCGCTTCGGCGCGTCGCACGCAATGAGGAGTCAAGGAGTGAGGAGTCACCTACCGACCATATTTCATCCATTTGCATTCCAAGCTAAGAGAGTTATCACGGGGTCTTCCCAAATACGATGTAAACTACAAATATACATTTAAGCCCTATGCGAACTTNAGCTAAGAGAGTTATCACGGGGTCTTCCCAAATACGATGTAAACTACAAATATACATTTAAGCCCTATGCGAACTTGTAAGCCTAGCGGACGAATAGTTTAAGATGTAGGCACCAAATTCATAACATAGACCAAGACACCAACAAGGATAGTTACNAGCCTAGCGGACGAATAGTTTAAGATGTAGGCACCAAATTCATAACATAGACCAAGACACCAACAAGGATAGTTACTAATTAGCCATTTAAGCCCTATGCTAACTTATAAGCATAGTTGACAAACCGTTTGCTATTAGCATTTGTGGGGAAANCAATTAGCCATTTAAGCCCTATGCTAACTTATAAGCATAGTTGACAAACCGTTTGCTATTAGCATTTGTGGAAAAAAAAAAGGGAAACACATGAATGGTATACCTGGCAAGATTACTTGCGTGTGCTCCAGTATACCGCCGTTCCACCATCTGCAGGACATAACCATACAGACGAACCCAAATTAAAACATTTAATGCCAAGAGTAAAAAACTTGGGAAATTAATCATGCCGATTAATATCGCCCATAAGTGAATATGTTTAGAAAATTGAAGGTTAATAAAGTTGACACATAAAAAAAATACGTGAAACGAACATACAATGCAAGGTACCACCTCTCGTTCCACCATCTGCACGGCATAACCATACAGACGAGCCCAAATTAAAACATTTAATGCCAAGAGTAAAAAACTTGGAAAATTAATCATGCCGATTTAATATCCGCCATAAGTGAATATTTTTAAAAATTGAAGGTTAATAAACTTGACACATAACAAAATACGTGAAACGAACTGGCAATGTAAGGTACCACCCCATCCAGCCATCTGCATGACATAAACATGCAGACGAATCCAAAGTAAAACACCAAGCGCAATACGTACACACATTGTATTTCGCAGTAAGCAAACTTAATGCCAACAGTAAAAAACTTGGAAAATTAATCATGCCAATTTAATATCCGCCATAAGTGAATATGTTTTTAAAAAAATTGAAGGTTAATAAACTTGACACATAAAAAAATACGTGAAACGAACTGGCAATGTAAGGTACCACCCCATCCAGCCATCTGCATGACATAAACATGCAGACGAATCCAAAGTAAAACACCAAGCGCAATACGTACACACATTGTATTTCGCACTAAGCAAACTTAATGCCAACAGTAAAAAACTTGGAAAATTAATCATGCCAATTTAATATTCGCCATAAGTGAATATGTTTTAAAAAAAATTGAAGGTTAATAAACTTGACACATAAAAAAATACGTGAAACGAACTGGCAATGTAAGGTACCACGCACCCCGCTATCTGCATGACATAAACATGCAGACAGACCCAAATTAATTCAATTGAACTCAACACACACAGTATTTAAGAAAAAAGGCTTATTTACGCCTTTTATTAAACACAATACGTACATACACACATTGTATTTCGCTATGACTTTAATGTCTAATGATCCTCATCACGGGTTACATTTCAAGTAAAAAAACAGACGTAAAATGAATACACACTAGCGAACCTCGTCACGCACCACACCTGCCTTTCTCTTCAAATTCACAATTTCGAGGACTTCGTGAAGGAGCCGGGATAGATGTATATCGATTGCAGTTTTCGGATGGTCCGCATTGACAAACACTTGCACGCCTTGTTGTTGGTGCTTCCAAATGTCCCTGCTAGGCATTGAAAGAATCTGGGCAGTAGGAAACAATTTCAGTTGCAGCATAGACGGTTGAGTTACGTCTGGCGGGTACGTACATTTGTATAGACGACTGCCGCTCCGAAAAGAAAAGAACGAAGCGTAATCTGTAATATTGCCAGAAGTGCTGCTGCTTGCTTCATTGAGCAAGTTTGGAAATGCCTGTTTGAAATCATACGTTGAACAACTCACTTGATTGTCGACGCAGGATGTGGACCCATTCGCAGCAGTGAAGTTCTTGGCTTCGACGCGCGTGGTGTAGGAGGGTAGCAGCTCCNCTATGCGCGTGGTGTAGGAGGGTAGCAGCTCCTCCGCAGCGATGCCGCCGTTGGTGATGACAGTAGACAATTCATCCAGTTGAAAAAAGTTGGCTTTAACACATTTATCGAAGAAGCTGACCAACCGCTCTTTAGTAGAATTAAGGGGTAGTAGTATTGTGGACGAAGCTACGAACTCCAAGGCCGCCATCCAATGCCCCCACACCACATTTTTTGATGTTTGGACAATATGCTTTCGCAGAAAAGAAACAATGTCAGTAATGTTCTCACGCACAGCTATCGCGGTTGTGTGAACACATGATGTCAGCAGGTCTAGGCACTCCCACGGGCCAATACCTAGTACAGAGCATGTAGGTGAAATAATACCGAAAAACTGTAAAATAACAGTGTTCTTAATTACAATCTTCTTCTCGCCAGCCTTCGCAGGGGAAGGCGAACGCACACATTTCGTAACGGGAGATGTAGGCGGAGTAATGATCACCTCAACGCCAGACATATTGTCACCGCTAGACATAACGTCTCCCTCGAGAGCACAACATCGAATACTAGTCCAATGCGAGGCTCAAAAATTACGCTAGCGTTCCCCCTCTGAGAAGAAAACATAATTTTAGCTTAATTATAGGAGGGAACTTCCGACGCAAGACACAATTAAAAAAAACAAATTAGGATAAATGGGTTCTCACCCTAGCAGCGAAGGGAGGCAGGTGTTCCCCTAGCAGCATCTTGGTGCATAATTGATGGCAACTATGAGTCACCACGCCAGAACATCGTCGTTAAAGGCGAATTAGGAATGATATGTCGGGGTCAGTTTCTTTAACCTGAGGCAAGCCGCCAGGGGCATTTAAGAACGACGTTAAAGACGATATATAGCGGTGAGTCACACCATTTATTGCAATTTACGGCAGGCCAACACCAAAACAGACAGCTGAATCACCGGACGCACTAATTTATTAATTTATGCCAATTTACAGTTAGCTCGTCAAGACAAGACCCCCAGTCGGGATCACACTGCAATTGATTTAAATTACGCCCATCTCCGAAGACGGCACCACCACAGGGTCGTGTGTCACTCGCTAATTGATGACAATTACAGGCCACAACGCACTCCAAAAAAGANAGACGGCACCACCACAGGGTCGTGTGTCACTCGCTAATTGATGACAATTACAGGCCACAACGCACTCCAAAAAAGACGTAACTAACCAGCAAGTACAGAAAATCGATGCAGCAGACAGCCATGGAAAAAAATTACTGATGTGGGAGTTCAAGTTGGCGGTCTCAGCGCTAAAACTCGACACCTGCGTTAATAACAAGACCGCACCGGGCACATTAACCACTAAGGTAGAATCGAACCTCAGCACAGTTAGTACATTGGCTGTTACTGTGACGAAATAAAACTGTGAAAATATATCTGCTCCTAACAGCACGACGTCGAGAACACGCCACGCCAGTTCAGTGCGTTGCACGTAGCGGTGATTACTCACCTACCAAGCGTGACAGTGCCACCCTTATTGTTCCCGTTGGCTGTTACTGTGGTGAAATAAAACTGTGAAAATATCACTGCTCCTAACAGCACGGTGCCGTGAACACGACACACCAGTTCAGAGCGTTGCGCGTAGCTGTGATTACGCATTTGATGCGCGTAGCGGTGATTACGCACTTGATGCGCGTGACAGTGTCGCCCTTATTGCTCCAGAGTTTCTGAGAGAGAAAATATCTCGAGGCAATGCGCCCGCCTGGAGTACTTGGAGCCTTTCTTGCGGGATAATGAATACACAAAATACTCCTGACTGTATTAATATTCATATTCGTGAGAATGAATTTCTTTCTGACTGATTATGCAGGTATTGAGTAAGAAAAATTAACATATATTACTAACAGTGATGCTAAAACAGTAACAAATCGGATGGAAGATGATGTTACAACTTGAGAACCCCGTGTAATTATTATATAAGTAAATAATTTACAACTTTGCAAATTAGTACTCTTATGTACATAAAAAGGCAATAGAAAATAATTTCAATTCTTAAAATGTTTACCTGACACATATATTTCAACGTGAAAGATGACTTTCCCTCTGACTTTTACCAACTTTACTAGATGCATGCCAGTCAGTGTACGAGTTAAAATACATGCAAGTAGTGGCTGTAACACCCGGAACAGCCTACACGAAAGGGCGTAACACTAACATAATTTTGGGAATGTAAAAACGTTATGCTGTACCCCCCTCCTACCAAAATTTAAGGGAGGATGTTCAATGTACCAATGTAAAATTTCGCCATACCCTCCTCTTGCTCCATGCACCCCTAATAACTTAGGCTTCACTTTGCTCATGTCTTTCCTCATGTCTAGGAAAATGTTAATTTTAAATGTGACGAAATGATGCAACAGATACAAGGAAACACCAATTACGACAATAAATGACAGTGCCACAGCTTTAAAATCCTGTAAAATAATATATATTATATAAAACCAAAATTAAAATTTTTTGTATAGATCAGACTCACGGCATTGGCATACCGTGCTATCATTATATCATAGTTAAAGCAATACATTAACGTTTTGGATATGTCACATCACACTCTTGCAGGCCAAGCCTGGAGAGTTATCTCGAAGTCTTCCCAAACATACACTCATAGGTTATCTCAGAGTCTACCCAACCATACACAATGATAAAGTATTAAAGGCAACGCACACTACTATGAAAACAATGGCAGGAACAATCACATCACTACTGCGACATATCATTTACAGAAGCCTAACATGTCTCGAAAGCATCCATAAAGATCACCGCCGATGCATCTATATATTAGTATAGGATAGGATAGGATGACCGACTCAGTGACTATTCGGACCTCGAAGAGTGAACAGAGATGTTTTTTCTACGATGAGAAATAATCGAGAAAGTCATTTATGTCATTACTGTAAGAAGAAGACTCTTTCTCAAAGCAGCCATGCTCGGCGACACGAGACTAGTTGCCAAAAAAAATATGAAATGTATTATCTTATCATGTGAAAAATGCAAATCATATTTTCGAAGTCTCGTCAGCTTAAAAAGACATAGCGCAACATGCAAAGCTCTTCTTACTACACAGGACAGTCAGTATTTGCTGAGAATAGAGCAAGTTTTTAATAGGAAGATATCCGCAAAAGAAAAATCAGAACCATCAACACCATTAATGACAACGTACCCTACTAAGAAAACAATGGCTGGAGCAGGCGCATCTCCTAGACATCCGTGCCACTACTGTAACGCTACATTTGCATATGCCTGTAATGCGAAGAGACATATAAATCATAAATGCAAGGTGAATCCATATCGTACAGGATATCGATGTGATATATGTCAAGGCATGTTCACTAGTATAGACAGTTTAAACATACATATGAAAAAAAAGTGCAAAGACATTGTTTCTCTACATTCTAAGCAACACAACGCACTGTCAACGTTACAAAATTGTCACGATCAGATGGCTGCTGTACAAAGTATTGATACGCCTTCATCACCAACTTCTGACCTTAATGTGAACAATGAGCCCAATCCTTCACCAACGCGCAGGAAACATTGCCGTAAATGCGGTAAAATATTTAGTAAAAGTAGCAACGCACGGCAACATGAGAGATGTAAAACAGAGTGTAGCGGTAGAGAGGCGTTAGTTTAATATATGTTTTACAGAACACATAAAAAACTTAAATCCCAACGACGAAATATGAAGATTTGAACATACATATGTGAAATTGATGGAATTGCCTTTATTGTTATTCAAATGTCGAAGAGTATACATCGTCTCGAGCAAAGATGGAAAATACGGCAGAAAGCCATTTGTGCTGTTTATGCAAGAAACCATTTACTAAGAACTGTAATGCTCGACGACATGAAACTGCTTGTTCTACGAACATGAAACAATCTAGCTTAACATGTGAACAGTGTAAGTCGCAATTTGGAAGACTCGATAACTTAAATAGACATCTCGCAACGTGCGAGGGACTCCCTCCTATTCCAGCTAAGAAGCGCACCATATTGGATACAGCTGAAAAAACACGTGAAGGACAGGCATTAACCGCATTGAATACCGGAGCGCTGTCACCCCCGCCAACATCAGACATGCGCAGTTCACCCCAGACATCAAGATATTCATGTTACTACTGATCCAAGACCTTCAGTAACAGTAGCAGTACTTACCAACATGAGAAATCTGGAAAACGTTTGAAGAAGACGCAATGGTCTCACTATACTACTTGTTGCTATAAGTGAGGCCGTTGTAATGGCACTCTCGGCATAGTTTTACCTGCTGTCTGTGTATTTTGAGTCGCATGCTGTCTGGAACATCTGTTACGTCATAACATTTGAATTCACAGCCTCTCTTGCTAATAGCAAACGGTTTGTCAACTATGCTTATAAGTTAGCATAGGACTTAAATGGCTATTTAGTAACTATCCTTGTTGGTGTCTTGGTCTATGTTATGAATTTGGTGCCTACATCTTAAACGATTCGTCCGCTAGGCTTATAAGTTCGCATAGGGCTTAAATGTATATTTGTAGTTTACATCGTATTTGGGAAGACCCCGTGATAACTCTCTTAGCTTGGAATGCAAATGGATGAAGTATGGTCGGTAGGTGACTCCTCACTCCTTGACTCCTCATTGCGTGCGATGCGCCGACGCGGGTGGGTGCGAGGAGGGGGACGCCATTTGTTGACTCCTCATTGCATGCGCTGCGGTGATGCCATTGGCTGTCGCGGGGAAGGGGCGTCATTTGTTGACTCCTCATTGCGTGAGCTGCGGTGATGCGGGTGGGTGCGGGGAGGGGGTGCCAGCTGAGGTGGTGACGTCAACATGGCTGCCGCTACGTAGGGGTGGCATCATACAATATAGCCACTGATAATTAAAAATTTTTTTATACTTATATTACACACATTTTTTCTTTACTGGCTGACAAAATTGCCGCCAACTTGTACTTACTGCAAATATGGTCACCGATAATTTAAAAAAATTTTAAATAATTTTTTTACATAACAGTTTACATAACTTTTTAATTTACTGACTGACAAAATGGCCGTCTCCATTGAAAACAACTTGTACTAGCTGACAAAATGGCCGCCAACTTGTACCTACTGCACACATGGTTGCCGCTTATTAAATTTTTTTTTACATAAGTTTTAATTTACTTTCTCGCAAAATGGCCGCCAACTTCTACTGGTCGGCAAAATGGCCGTCATGTTATTGCATGCCTCATCCAATATTGCTACCAATTATTTTTAATAAATTATTTATGTAAGTTTTAATTTACTGGCTGGCAAAATGGCCACCATGGTATGGAATGTTCTAGAATGTACTGGACGTCATGGATTGGTATGTTCTAGAATGTACTGGCTTCCAAAATGGACGGTTCGGGAATTGTGGGCAACTATGCTTATAAGTTAGCATAGGCTGTGAATGCAAGAGCATGAAGTATGGTAGGCATAGGCTCCTCTGCTCCTCAGCTCCTCATTGCCAAAAAGGAGTCTATTAGCCACATTGTGGAGTCATTGAAACTCATTGAAATTATTTTGAAAAAATAATATTTTGAGGGAAATTAGGGAAATTTTGGGGGGGGGAAGGGAATTTTTGGGGGGAAAAGTGTAATTTAGTAGTTTAAATGAGTCATTTTGAGGGAAAAAAGGGAAAAAATTACCTCCTGCGGATGCATTCCTCCTGCACTTGCATTCCACCTGTCTTGTGTCCCTGTCATGAACCTGTGTTCGAATGCTCCAACTGGCTGCCAAAATGGCCGACCTCCTGCGGGTGCATTCCTTCTGCGGATGCATTCCTCCTGCTCTTGCATTCCTCCTCCCTTCCTCCGTGTCATGAACCTGCGTTCGAGTGCCCTTTTATACACTACTGTGAATATTTAAAGCTTTACTGGTGTTTGGAATGTTATGTAACATAATATGCATGTTTTTGAGTTGCGTCTTTTGAGGCGTCTTATTATGTAAAACAATTCACTTTTTTGGGATACGGATTTCACGCAACATTTGTGGACATGTATTCCTTTATTAATATCGTCTTCCTTGTGGTAAAAGTTTCAGTCATGTCTCTATGGTTCCAATTTTGCTTCTAACGATTATTTAGCAGTAATAAAATGTGTGTATGATTTTCAGGAAATGTTTTAAATCGTATTTGCATGCATGCCAGTTAACGCATTTTAAAGCAGTATCATTTGAAAATAAAACAATATATTAAGGGTTAAAATAGTAATTATGTATACTTTGAACGCAATTTATTGTTAATACAAAATAATTTTTACCGCGAATAATTTTTGTAGGTCCGTCAAATGAATTCAAATTAATGTTGACTGTGCGCATTATTAATGATGCTTTAGACCAATGTCACACGGGCGCGAAAAACAACGTGCATGAAAATTGACGCGGCGTTGCACTAGTGCGTGTTGCAGCTGTAGTCCGCGAGGTTTGGACCAAGCAACATGAACATGAGAGTTCATAATGTCGTGTTCTGTTATTTCGTGTGGAATTGGTACAAAGCGAAGAAAAGACGACGCAGACGTTATTGGGTACATCTTTTGATAAGTGATCGGTTACTGTCAGGACATTTATATCTGAAGTGCCCAAAACGACTTGAACATCCCGAAAAGTTTTATAATTACTACAGGACGTCTAAAACCTCGCTTGAAGAGTTGCTGTGGAAAATAAGACCTAGTCTTACTCGGAATGTCACCAATATGAGACTAGCCATACCATGTGATGAAATGCTCGCTTTAACATTGAGGTAAGAATTTAATACATGCATGTATTAATTTCCCATATTTTAATATTCTCAATCAATATTATACTGCAACAACATTTCTTGTCTAAGGTACAGTTAACTGTTATAAACACTTATCTTGTTATTTTTAATTACCTAAATGTTCAAAATGTGATAACATTAATATAAACACAGCATTGCCACACTAAAAACATGACAAATTAAATGAAGATATCTTAACTTTAAAATTATTTACTGTAATTCAACTGTTTCTTCACCACTGAAAGCAACAAGTGTTAAGTTACTTCCACCGGATGCAGCTGGCGAGAATTGTTGTACTGATGGACCTGGGGAGTATGTCTGAGGTTCGCGGGATGTTTGGCAAGTGTGCTCGAAGGATGTTTGATGAGACTGAACAAGGGGTGTTTGCGATTGTATGTGCGATTGGTTTGATGTTATTGGTGGTTNCCGAAGGATGTTTGATGAGACTGAACAAGGGGTGTTTGCGATTGTATGTGCGATTGGTTTGATGTTATTGGTGGTTGGTGTGGTTGAATAAAGGCTTGCTGAAATCGGAGAAGGTGTTGAAAACCCTGAAAGTTGTGTAAATACGGATGTAAATATATTTTATTAGGTTCGTTGAAGGCATACTGAGGTTGGGTAGGTTGCCGATATGGTGTTGTATTAAGCTCAGAATAATGTGAAGAAGGCAAAACAGGTGGTGGAGACTGATAAGCCTGCGATGATTGAGGATACACAAGTATTTGTAAATTGCTCATAACCTGCATCCTAAATTGGAATTTTTGAGAGGCATTCAGTTTCTTTACAGTTGGTAGCATTGCTTAAAAAAAAAGACACGTCCTCTTCATCATCATCGTAGGCTCTTTGCTGGCTCGTCATTAATTCTGGGGCANATTGCTTAAAAAAAAAGACACGTCCTCTTCATCATCATCGTAGGCTCTTTGCTGGCTCGTCATTAATTCTGGGGCATCCTGTAGATAAGTAAAAACTTGGACTAGATGCTAGTCGCCAGCCTTCGTTTGTGAGCATATGCATTTCTAGGTGCAACTGCTGTTGGTGGATTCTCAGTTTATTTGGACTAAGACTAAATTGATCATTTGTATCGGCGTTGTCTGTGTCTGCAGTTACACCGACCTAACTTTCCTGCGTTTCATGCAATTCTAGACATTCATCGAAGAAACCTAGTATGTCTGCATAAACATACTTATGAAAAGGCTTGCTTCCTGCTCCACTTTTCTTTTTACTACTTTTTTTTCTTCTTAGCTTTTATGTAACCATCTCTTACGGTTTTACACTTAGAAGTGATGGCCTTTTCTAAAACAGAAGGAAAAGAAGTTTTTTTATTCAGAATTTATTATATAGTGCTTCCAGTTTTATGGGCGTGGGTTTGAATCCTACGTGTCACAAAAAAGGTAGCCGAAATGGAAATGCAGTTGTATTTAGTATGGATAGTTTATGTCGTAA